>OX596243.1:10594828-10701645 GCA_951394255.1 Polyploca ridens
CCAGTGTCGCTGGCGCTGAAGGCGAGCGGCGAGCTGGGCGTGGGTATGGGCATGGGCGTGGGCGCGGCGGGCGGGTCGCCCAAGCGCGGCTCGGCGCTGCCGGACGCGCTGCTGCGCGGGTTCAAGCTGCACGCGCACGCCGCGCACGAACACGACCCGCCCGTATATATACCCAACCTGCAGGAGGAGACCATACTTGCCGTAAGTTGCCGTACCTCATATTCATGATAATTATCTGGGGGCACGGAAGTAGTAACTACAAGCCCTAACTTCACAAACTCTACACACCGTAGTCAAAATATGTGGCTTGGCCGTTTCACTACTACAAGAACTATTGAATAACAAAAAAGTTATGAACAGTGAATACATTTTTCACCTTACTCCCATGTGACGGTAGCGAAAATATGTGGCTTGGCCGTTTCACTACTACAAGAACTATTGAATAACAAAAAAGTTATGAACAGTGAATACATTTTTCACCTTACTCCCATGTGACGGTAGCGAAACCACATATTTTGACTACGGTGTGTAGAGTTTGTGAAGTTAGGGCTTGTAGAGTAAGTGCATGTAGAGTTATATATAAGCTTGGCTCTACATGAGATCTGATAACTTTTTGACAGTGCAAGCCATATGTCTTGGCAACATTTTACATAACAATGTTTTTGGTGGGAAACTTCTGTTAAAACTCACTATCGACTTTTTGGCGAGACCTTGCCAAAAAGTCGATAGTGAGATTGTGACTTCGCGTTTTTGTTTATTTTCATAAATTCGTGTATTTTGAGTTTTATTGCATATTATTGACTTGCATCGAAGTTGATATCAATACTTCTTGTATTGATATCAACTTCGATGCAAGTCACCCTTAAAATAACGTTCTACCCCTTTTTAACCCCGTTAGGCGATGAGTTTCAATAAAATACGAAACACGTCTTCCACCAATTCTGTTAAAGAATGTTTATGCAAAATTTGAAGTATATTAGACCATGGAATCACGTTGTCACATACAAACTTTGCCCCCGTTTTTCAACCCCTTTGGGGTAGAATTTTGGAAAGTCCTTTCTTATTGGATGCTACGTCATACAAAGAACACACCCTCCAAGTTTCAGCAGGGCTATTTTAAAACGCCGGAATCGAAATCGGACACGGATTCAAAAAAAAACCGAGGCGAAATTCATCAATTGCTATTTTAATTTCCGAAAACTTCTCGATGAATCGAATTGATATTTCCGTAAAGAAACATCAAAAATAATCGAATTCGGAAATTAAAAAAGCAATTGCGTAATATCACCTCCGTAGTTTTTGAATCCGTTTCCGATATCGAATCCGAGCGTTTTAAAATAGCCCTGCAGGTCTCTACGATAAGCGGTTTAGGCTGTGCGTTGATCCATCAGTCAGTGATTCAGGACAAAGCATTTTATATGTGTAGATTAGTTTACTTTGTGAAGAACAGAATCTGCATCACTATTTCTCGTAGTTGTTAAGTTCATTATAGTTAGTTTTGGTTATTTTCAAAGTTGAAGTTCAGCAAAAAGCATGAGAGTTTATAAGAATATGTAATGAACTTGCAGGAAGAGCACAGCAAGGTATTCTCTCAGTTGAACTTCGTCCTGATGCTGGCGGAACTACTATCGGATCTGGCTGTCTCTTGCGGGGCACCCATCGCAGCACTCATGGACGTTTCAGATGGTAAGAGAAGTACAAAAACAAAGTAATATTGTACTTAAAATGATGACCGCAAATGTAGAGTATAGACCCCTGTTGGGCAACTAACAACAGTGTTAATAAAGATCAAGCTTCCTTTTTTTATTGGTGTAGTCAATAGCATTACCATAATCATGTGGGTAGGTTTGCATTGAAAATCCAGGGGGGATCGTTAATATCCGTAGGTAGCGGTTACCACGTACCATGAATGGGCCATCTGTCTGTCAACCTGTGTGTGTCAAGTGTGATAATTATTTGTATTGTGTTTTGTTAAGAGCGTTGCAACGAGAGCGTTCGGCTGGGACTGCTGGTGCAGGCGATGCAGGCGCTGGCGGCGGGACTGCGCCTCGCCGCCGCGCACTACCGCAGCCGCACGCTGCAGCCCACGCCGCAAGTGCGCAACGGTACATAACAACACATTAATTTACTATATATAGTGTAGTGCGAGTGCGCAACAACGGTACACATTGCACTAACACGCTGTGGTCACCGCTTAACATCAAGCAGGACATATACTTGTTTGAATACTGAATTATATTCGACATCTTCTAGGAGTAAGGAAGTTTTCCTCTCCAGAGAATATTTTTATAAGGCTCCATCTATTTTCCGTTTAGCATAACGCGCTACTACTACTTAAAAATAATGTTAGAATACTTAAATAAATGATGCAACTTAACCATAAAATAGCATATCAGCTCATTTATTGTTGCAAATAGTAACGTAACCATCTCTTCATTATTATGGTAAACTAACAAATATTTAGCGATTCTCTCTTACATTACAGTTGTGTCCCTGATGAACGGAAAGTACAAGTGGATCGTCAACGAATCGAGACGGCTCCATGAAGCGGGCGTTACACCCGCCGTCTGTGATAAAATCCTTTACGAACATGCCATTGAGCTGGTAAGTCTTCATTTACATATCAATTGATCAATTAAATGTGTTGGTGAATGAAAGAAATTGTCGGGGCCCGTGGATCATATAAAACACAAAACACGTTCTTACATTTTTTATTATAGCAGAGACACCACCGATATTAATTTTAGGTTCTCTATTAACAGTGTTACCAGTCTTTTAAAACCATTATTACTTACATTTTTAATTAACTTATTTTTTTATATGCTAACACCTTCTCCTATTTTTTAAACAATATTTTTATGAATGAGTTTAATTACAAAAATATTTTTCAAAAAATACTCTTATCTTTTTATCTTAATTACTTGCAACATTTTTTAATATAGTTGTCTAACAATTACAATTTATCTTTAACTTTATAAACTTATAATTAAATCACTACTTCTATACTATGAATTCTAGATCAGCTACTCATAGCAGTTCAATCTAAGTTATTACACATCAATGTATCTTATATTTTTAAATAACATAACTTATAATTCTATGTTATAGCTTATCTAATTTTAATAAGTAACTACTTATTTCACTATTTTATTACAATGAATTTCAAATTTATTTTTCAACAATGGCTTTGTGAGTATATCAGCTACTTGCTGATCAGTAGGGCAATATTTAATAATGAAATTCCCTTTTACAAAGTTTTCATAAATAAAATTATATCTCACATCAATATGTTTTGATCTTTTATTAAACGAACCTGTCTTAATTAGTTGTATAGAACTTTGATTATCTATATTTAGTATTGTTTTTAAATTAAATGGAATCAATTCCTTCAGGAAAGATTTTAGGTATAATATTTCCTTACAACAATCTGCTGCAGAGATGAATTCAGCTTCTGTAGAAGATAATGCTACAATTGGTTGCCTTTTTGAACACCAAGAGATTGGTCCATCAGAAAACATTATTACATAGCCTGTTATACTACGCCTAGTCATAACATCATTTGCATAATCTGCATCACAATATGCATTTAAGATTAAATCTTTACATCCTTTCTTGAAATTAATACCTTTATCCTTTGTTCCAGCTAAATACTTTAATATTTTCTTAACAGCTATAATATCTGTACTGTTTGGATTTTCTATTTTTCTACTAGCTTCATTAACTGCCTGTGCTATGTCGGGTCTAGTACGAGTGGATAAATATAATAATCCTCCAACTAGTTCTCTATAAGGAAATTTTGTCTGTATTGTCAAATCTGTCTCTATCTTTCTATCTGTGTTTCCAGGGATTTTACAAGGTTTGCAATCACTCATGTTGAATCTTTTTAATAATGTATCTGTGTAATTTTTCTGATTTAATTTAATACCTTCATTATTTCTTATTATTTCTAAACCTATGTAACTCTTTGGATTTTCATAAATTTTTATTTCAAATGCTTTGCTAAGGCAGTTTAGTACATTAATTAACAATTGTTTTTCTTTAGCAATAGCTAACCCATCGTCTACATAAATAGCAATGATTACAGTATTATCTTTATTTGTAAATACACATTTATCAGTTTTAATAGGTAATAAACCCAAACTTGACATAGTTTTAGTGAATTTATTATTCCAAGTAATAGGTGCCTGTTTTAACCCATACAATGCTTTATTTAAATGACAAATTTTATTAGGATCTTTTTCATAACCATCTGGTATGTGCATATAAACATTCTCATCAGTCAATTCCCCATACAAAAATGCAGTTTTAACATCAAAAGTAAGGATTTCAAAATTATTATGAGCGGCTAAAGCAAATAAAGTTTTAAGTGCTGATTGGCTTACCACTGGACTATAAATTTCATCATAGTCTAAACCATGTTGCTCAAAACCTCTCACCACAAGCCTTGCTTTGTAGGTTCCATCATCTTTTTTACGAAAGACCCATTTATTAGATAGGATTTTCTTACCCTTTGCTTCTTTTATATCAACTACTTGCCATGTATTATTTATTTGTAGAGATTCCTTTTCTGACTTTATTGCCTTCTCCCAATTGTCACTTTCTGTGCCTGAAATAGCTTCATTATAGGTAAGTAGTACATAATCTTGTAAATATTCTGGATTTTTTGTAATTCTTTTGCTTTTCCTTAGAGTATTTTCTTCTGTTTCATTCTCTGTTTCTTCTATTTCTTCTTCTGTTACATTTTTTGTTTCTTCAATATTATATTCTGTTTCTACTATATTTTCATCACTTTCAGTTATTCCTGTTATATTTTCTGTTGTACTTATATTATTATCATTATTGTAATTATCGCTGTATTCTTCTTCTTCCATTTGATTTTCATTTGTTAAAATTTTTGGTATATTTTCCATCTTTTTATTTATATTTTTCTCTTTATTTTCTTCATTTATCTCTGTATCTTTGTTATTATTAATTATTACAATATCTCTTGCTATTTCTATTTTTCTTTCTGTTGAATTCCACAATCTGTATCCGTTATTAGTGTATCCTATCATAATTAGTTTTTTAGTTCTTGAATCTAGTTTCTTAAGATTTGGTTGTAATTGTTTAGCATAAACAGTAGAACCAAATTTCTGCATGTTTGATATGTTGGGTTTCTTACCAAGCCAAATTTCAAAAGGTGTCTTATTTGTTAAGGTTTTTGTTGGTAATCTATTTAGTATGTATGCTGCGCAATACATAGCTTCACCCCACATTTCCTTCATTAAATTTGAATCAAACAGTAATGCTCTAGTTTTTTCTAAGAGTGTACGATTCATTCTCTCTGCCGTACCGTTCAATTGAGGAGAATAAGGTACTGTATAATCTATTTTTATTCCTTTTTTCATACACCATTGCTTAAACTCATTGCTGGTATATTCACCTCCATTGTCGCATCTTATACAAGACACTTTTTTATTCATTTCTCTCTCAGATTCTTCTATATAATGTTTTATGTAATCTTGTACTTCACTTTTGTATTTAATAAGATAGATTTTTGTAAAGTTGCTGAAGTCATCTATTATGGTAAGTATATAACTTTTATCATCATGTGTATTGATATCAAATGGACCACAAACATCTGTGTGTATAAGTTGTAAAATTCTTTCTGCTCTGGTTCTAGTTGTATTAAAAGGTAGTCTAGCTTGCTTTGATTGTATACATATTTCACATTTTTCATCTAGTTTGGTAGAGCCTAATATTTTTATGCCATCTACAGCATTTTGTAATAATTCTAATACTGTGTTTCCTGGGTGACCAAGTTTACGGTGCCATTCTAAAGCTGTCCCATTTTCCATCGCTAATAAAGTCTGTTCTCTCATATATTTTTCATTTAAATTAATTTTATATAAACCATTTTCTTTCTTTCCTGTTAATATCAACTTTGATTCTTTGTATATTTTAACATTATTTTTTGAGAACACAACTGTTCCTTGGTTATTAGTGACTGCATTCACAGACAACAAGTTCTGTGATATGTCCGGTACAAACAAGGTATTATTCAATTGGCAAACATCACCTTTTACAGTTCCTTGGCCCTGTACATCAACTGTTTGGTCATTGGCTGTTAACACTTTTGATATTTTGTTTTCAAGGTTTGTCAGTATTTTTATGTTGTTGGTCATGTGAGCTGTGCAGCCTGAATCCACGATGAATTCTTTGCTCTTTGATTCCTTTTTTATTGTTTTAGTGAAAAATGCTGCATCTGTTTTAGTTTTAATTTTAAAGAAACAATCTTCTTTATTATGATTCGTTTTCTTACATATTGAACACTGTTTTTCTTTGAACTTGCAGTCTTTTTCATTGTGATTAAATTTCTTGCAAATGGCACACATTCTACAATCTTTCTTCACATGCCCAGTTTTGTTGCATTTAAAGCATTTAATGTTAGAATTTCTTTTATTAGTAGCTTGGAAAACCATCTGATTTTCTGTTATTTTTGCTTTTCTGTTTTCTGTTCTATTTTCCTCACTGAGTAATCTGTTAGTTAAGTTTGTGAGTGTTTTCTTTTCATCTGATGTTGATTCCCATGCAGTAATAAAATGATTTAAGTTGCTCGGTAAACATGTAAGTATTTTTGACATAACCATATCATCATTAATATTTTCACCAATCTGATTAAGTCGAAACTGTAGGTTTTTTATATCTGAAATTAGTTGTGTGAGAGATCTGTTATCTTGTTTGAAATTGAAAAATTCTTGTAACAATGATGACTTATTTCGCTGTTCTGTTCCTTCAAATATTTCACATAATTTTGTGAACATTTCTAGGGCATTTTGGCATCCTAAAATGTGACCTTTCAACTTTCTGTCTATTGTGTTTATAATAATCTTTTGTACTTTAGCATCCTTTGTTAAAAAATCGTCCATCTTTTTTTCGTCATCTTTGACATGAGGAGATAAAACTTCACTCAGTTTTGCCGCTTTTACATAAATGTTAAACTCGAATTTCCATAGAAGAAAACTCTCACTGTCCTTTAATTTTTCTATATGTATCTCTTCTTTGTCCATTTTTATGTTTATTTGGTGAACTTGTTGTTATTTTTTAATCACTGGTATTTTATGTTTTTCTTGTTCTTTAGGCACTTTTTACATTTCTTGCTTGCTGGGCCCATAACCTGTCGGGGCCCGTGGATCATATAAAACACAAAACACGTTCTTACATTTTTTATTATAGCAGAGACACCACCGATATTAATTTTAGGTTCTCTATTAACAGTGTTACCAGTCTTTTAAAACCATTATTACTTACATTTTTAATTAACTTATTTTTTTATATGCTAACAGAAATAACCTAAATATCAGGCGGCAATTATATATGGATTTATTAAATTAAGTACTGTGCTTTTGAGGGATAAATGTATGGGCCATAAGTAGGCTTGTCGACTGTCTCGCGTGAGCCGGGCCGTCCTGTTTCTAAAGCCATAGAGGATGCGCCGTGCGTTAAATATGTGCGGGACGCCAATTGTCCCGCTTAAAGCTGTCTGTCCATGGGAGCGGAGCTAGGAAAATTAAACCAATAGAATTGCTCATAATTTACGTCGCGCCTTTAAACCGCTCCGGTGGAAAGGCAGCCTCATGGTACGATCTTTATGCATACGTAGAAATGTGTTTCAACTTACTTATAAAGTATGTTGTATGTCTAAATATTTTTTTCTTAATGAGAGCTAAATCTTAACTTTGTAAGATTTGGGACATCTAGTGCTAATACATATATTCGTTCGTTGTGTTGACTCGTGAGGCTATAAATATGTTTGTTCGACACGCCAGTGCCAGATGGCAGCGATCGAGGAGCTGTTCGGCGACATGAAGGAGTGCGAGCGGCGCTACATGTCGGCGCAGGTGCTGCTGCACTCGCTCGTGCAGCGCCACCCGCTGCATCCGCACCACCGCACCACGCTCTCCAAGTGTCAGTACCCTACCTACACTACACTACCACCACCGTCACCACTACCAAAAACGTCGGATTCGATATCTGAAACGGATTCAAAAATTTCCGAGGCGAATTTAAGCAATTGCTATTTTAATTTCCGAAAACTTTTCGATGAATCGAATTGATATTTCCGCAAAGAAACATCAAAAATATTCAAATTCGGAAATTAAAATAGCAAATGCGGAAAATCGCCTCGGTAGTTTTTGAATCCGTTTCCGATATCGAATCCGAGCGTTTTAAAATAGCCCTACTGATGTAGTGTTCACCCCTATCGGATAGATATATATACACGATGTACATGGTATCCTCTATTTCACAGATAGAGACGCAGTGCAAAGGCGGCTCAACTGCCTCAAGGGGCCGCGCAAAATAATGGACGTTAAACTAGAGGCCGGGATCTCATAATGCAATACGCGACCGACGACATAAAGAATGTGCACGTGACGCAAATGAAAAGTGATTTTATTTTGTTCTCAAAAATGACTCGGTGAGAAAATAATAATAATGAATAACAACAAAAAATGTATAAAAAGAATAAGTGAATGATATCAATTAAAAATCGTAGTACCTATTTTAGCGATGAATGAAAATAAAAAGTACCAGATATTGCAATAACAAATTATATTTTTTTATATTCATTGCATTGCAAACTGATAAGTTTAGTAGAGTATCTTAGAGAAGTATCGGTACATTATAGTGCTGAATAAATTTTAGTAACTGCTTCGTAATTAATTATAATATACCTTTTTAGATGTGTGTCTTGATCCCCTTTTAAAACAAATGGTTGTCTCTTCAGAGTCAGTTTTGAAATGTTAGTATTGTTAATTAAGCTACAAGTTCATCAACAGAGAGAAGCTTTCCGCTTCTACTACATTATGTTTTTAGCAATCAAACATTATTTGTATTATTCCTTTCATTCATGTTAGTCAAATAATCATTAAAAAATAAACAAAAAATCTAAAAACATAGTAGAAAATGTAGTATGTTTTCTAAATACTAAGTGTCTCAATATTTGATTATTATTACCAACTTGTAGTGTATTACGTAAACTTAAATTAAGAAGTAAACATCTCGATATAAACAAAATATAATAGAGATCTCATTGCGACCAATAACAATATGGCATTTTTAGGTTAAGCAACGAAATATGTTTTCAAGTATTTTTGACAGTTATTAAGAATGACTCGTGTGTATTTTTTCTCAAAAATATTATTATTTGCCAAAACCGTGATTCTTGATTATGTAATTTTACCCATCAGAAATATGTTCAATGCTTTACTGGAATAAGAATAAAGACTGTTGTATTATAAAATATTTAGTTTTAATAACTCTTCAAAAACAATGAACCTATTGATGAAATGAAGTGTATGTTTGTAATATCAAAATAACAGCTTTTTACTGAATGCATATCAAGGTACGGTACTTAAAAAACCGTTTTTTTAAATATTTTTGTCTGTCTGTTTGTTCCGCCTAATATCCGAAGCGGTTGGATCGATTTTGACGGGGCTTTCACTGGCAGATAGCTGATAATGTAAGGAGTGACTTTCGCTACTTAAAAGTATTTTAGAAAAATAATTATGATTTATAAAAACCGTACGCGGGCGTAACCGCGGGGATCAGCTAGTTTTAAATAAACATTGAAATAAACTAAATAATATAACTAAAGAAATGTAACTCGAGCTCAAAAATCATACCACGCAAACTGAACCGCGGTGGGCGTTGCCGAAAAAAAGAGACGCACCGCGCTGACAGTTCGCCGGTATCATTGAGTCGATGCGTTCGTGTCGCGAGGGACTTAGAACTGTGATTATTATTGTGTTTTGCGTTGTTTACATTGTGCAAATATGCCGTCATGTGTTGTTAAGTGGTGTAGAAGCCATACAGATATGAAGAATGCTGGAATCACTTTTCATATGTGAGTAAATAAACATTTTGAAATCTTATTACTTGTGACTCTGGAAAGTGTTATACAACATGAACGCAACATGCGTATTTATTTAACACGTTTTGATATTTCACTTAAACTGTGATGCACTAGTACCTATAATTATAAAGAGGATAGAACCTTTGTGGCATAGCGTTCCAGCCCCCTTTTTTTTTTTTTCAATAAAATAATCTTATTCGTCTTTTGTCCCGTTTTGACGTCGGATGTCAAAGAAAAACAAAAGTCACATTAGGTTATAATAATATTATTTTAAGAGCTTGTGGTTCGCCCTCTGATCTGACCTTAACGCGACCCATCACTCTATAATTCGTATGTAAAAACCATAACCTGATTAAAATACTTCTTAATTTTAGATCCTTACAATTATAACACATAAAGAAATATTTTAATCCAAAAAGCACATCACTAACTTTTAAATGAATATAATAGAGTGGTATAGTTAAATAAAATTACTACTAATTAATACAACTTATATGCATAGTGCAAATATACGATACTTTATCCTCCTACAATCAATGCATAACATCGTCCACGCATCTCGCACTGCAGCAGGCGTATGAACCAATTAGCATTATCTCTCTCGCCGAGAACCAATCATCGCGCTTGCCGGAATACAACGCATTAGGCAAGCGCAGCTAATTGGCTTATTTGCATGTGTGTTCTTTCGTTCGAATACTAGAGATATTTTGTCAATGTAGTGAAGTGTGGAGCCGAATTTCGCGTTGATTTTGTTCACAATTACGCTTCCTTAGTTTATATTTCAATGTAAATAAAATAAGAATGTTTAAGAATGCATGTCTATTCATATAACCAATTTGACCTTACAACGAAAATAAAAAATACCAATGAATAGTAATATTAATTAATTGTTCTATAATACAGAACATAATATAGCCTACTCTTTTTACGCATCTTTGCCACACTTCTCCAGGTAAAAATAAGGACACGCGCTTTTTAGATTATGAAATTTTCAACCTAAAGATCAGGTAAGACAGAACATAGCTAGCTCCTATTCAAAACTAGTGTGACTGTTATCCACAAACCAAATAATTTGTTAATGTGGTCAGTGGAGTTGTCACACGATTCTATTATATTATCATTATTGCTGGTATATTTCCACTTATCGTGAGAGCAGAGTGATAGCTTACGAAATTGTGTGAAGCATCGTTATTAAACACGTAGGTGCGGCTTCACAATTGTAACAAAAAAAAACCTGCGAGGGAGCACTTGACAGTATTTCCGAATCTGAAAACCAACTATATCAGAACCATCGAGTGGAGATAAAATATGTAAATTTCTACTAACTTGAATTTTCTACTACCTACCGTTTACAACCGACCTCTACTGAGTTACATTACGATAGCGAGCATCATTCTCTCGCATCAGTGTCTCCATATGTAAATCGGCATTTACCGTGTTGCAAGGGTAAAAATACTGTGTTTTTAGGCAAAATTACGGTGGATCAGCTTAAATTGTACCGTGTAAATTAACGTGTAATTTTTTAAAGGATAAAAACAATAATATAACCTAGATACCGGCTGCAGCGTTATCTGCCGGGCTGATTTGTGAATGTAAACCATCCAGGGCGCCACCCAAACGCATACAAAAAAAATCATTCAAATCGGTCCAGCCGTTTAGGAGTTCAGTGACAAACACACGTACAGTAGAATTAACTCCCTGGATGGTTTAGATAGGTTAGGGTAGGGTAGCACTACGCGAACGAAGTTGCGCCGGGCAGCTGGTATATCATATAAACCTAAAAAAATGAGCTAATATTCAATAAAAAGAGAGCTATAGAGCTAAATACTATTTTTTTAGAGCTGACAATGTTGAAATTGAGCAAAATTTTGCTCTAAAAGAGTTAAGTTGGTAACACTGTTCCTGTATGTTTATAAGGACGAGAATACATTGCCGAGGTTTGGTAGTTTTTATCTATGTGGAGATAGAAGTTTTGATAAACTGGGATTCCCGGTAACCAAGAGCAGTGTTGCCATTACAAAATACATATGTTAAGTTCACTGAGATTCGTTTTACGCAGTATAGTGATGAAACATTAATAACGTATTTTTTTTAATATGGTGACATATGACACTGCAATACCTTATTACCTTGACGGTAGATTAAGACCAGATTACGGTGTTTCTACGGTCATTACCGTGTATATGGAGACACTGTCTCGCATACATGACGTCAGTTGGTCGACGACGCTGTCATTGTGTGATTCGTGGTATAGGAAAGCGGTCGGTAAAGCAGCTGTCAACATAATTTCTTTAAAAATTGAAAGATTGTTTACATTCTTTATCTCGTCTCGTTGGCTTTGGTATACTTACCTGCTCTGTAAACTTTGTAGGCAGCATAACAAGAGGGGAACATTAGTGTATTTGGAGATATCCAATTAAATAAAATGTAATTTTCTTTTACCTATATATTTTCGTTTAAATTCTTTTAAATGATTTTTCAGCACTGAAACTCGATTCATGTGAACATTGAAAATCGTAGTCCTTAATTCGAATTCAATACTGCACAAATAAGCCAGTTCCTTGTTTTAAAAACTTATATGGTTTAACCCTATTGCGACCTCTCACTGGACAAAACATGACTTTGTCTGGTAAAAACTCTGAAGAACCTGTAGTTTCCAAAAGTATATCAAGGCAAGTCAACAGTTTTGTTATTTGATGTGAGAGTGTGCATAGTTTATTATTTACTGAACCCCAGTCAGAGTTTATAACTCTTTCAATATCTCTTATGTCATCATTAATGCCAGCATGATGAGTTCCATTCCAGTGTAAAGTAAGTGAAAACAATGGTGCTTCTTTGGGGTAGTCACTTCTTAGTGCAACCAACGCAACCAATTTAGCTGATTGCCTTGTAATAATTGCTCTGTATAACATATCATTTGCATTGACCAAGTCTTCAGATATTAAAAATGCAGTTGATGGTGACTGGCTGTACTCTGGCCATCCCACAGACTGCCATTGAGTTAAAGACCCAGATAGTCTTACTGGGCAGGGCACACCTTTACTTGGCATTATTTTGCCTGACTCCAAGTCCTGCAATTCTTTCATCAATTCAACTCTCGACTTTAATCTTTTTTTCAAGGTCAGAATAAAATTTTCAACCGTAGTCACACTGAGATTTTGGCAGGGTTGAATTGTTTTATTAATTTTTTGATCCCCAGTCAGAGTTGCCATAAAATCTAACCCGCATATTCTTTGAGCCCATATATAGGGTTTACCAACTTCTGGAATAAATTGCTGAAAGTCCCCAGGAATTCCTGCAGCATTCAATAAATAAGAAGTTCCAGGATGTGGTGATTCATTTCCAGTATCTCCTGGATAGAGTTCATTCAGAATGCAATGGCCATTCAAAACATCTGCTGCTGAAACTCCTGTCACTGGTTTTGGTAAAGACACAGTAAACTTAACCACAACTATTTTTAAGTTAACCAGATAGGACAAAATTAAATTCAAAGCAGTGCCATCGTTAACTTTAACTGATACCTGAACATTTAATGGATATCTCCTCAGAACTTCCTTTTTCTTAGCTTCTGCTTTTTCTTCTTTACTTATTTTTGCAGTTCTATGATGACGTTTCTTTTTCTCTCGTCGGTCTTCTTCGTTATTATCTAGGTCAGAATCTGAATCATTAGATGGAACTAATTCACTATCCATGCTATTAAGTTGATCCAATCTTCGTGCTTCGTCTTCATCACCAGTTATACCTTCAAAAATAAAATAATTTTACTATGGTCCTAGTCTAACCATCTTACAGAAGATCGCAGTCAGATAACATTAACGTGGTGTTATATTCCTGCAGTGAGTAAGGTCAGTCACCAGAGTTCATTAGGAGACGCTATGCTGGCAGTGTCCCTTCCGCTTCCAGCATGGTGACTCCTCCCAACCCCATTTCAAAACCCTTCTGGGTGTGAAAACATTTTTGCATTGTCGACAACCTGCGATTGATACCCTTGGTGTTCGAAGCATCTATACGCTAAGGTAACTGCTCACCATAAGGGTTGGTGTATTGTTTATTGTGACCTTAGTGGGATGAAAAAAAACAATAACTTATAATATGTAGTAGAAACAAATATGTAACTTGTGGTTTTTAAAAAAAACTTACCAACAGTGACTGTCTTGGCTCCCAATGCATCAGAATATGCACTTGCATTAGCATATAGTAGGAACAATGGCGGTGGTAAAAGTGAAGCTATTCTTGCTTCATCACGTTTTTCGTCCAACCGCAGTGCTAGGCATTCTTGCAAAGGTTTTGTAGACTTGAGAACATCTCGCAGATGTGGCGCCAAAGCATCTAGTCTAGAACGGGCAGCTGCTATGGCAGCAGCCACACGCTCCTTTGATGCCACAAGTTCATTACAAACTCCAGCAAGCTCACGCCGTTGACGCAATTCCCATTCCAATCTTGCTAATTGTAGTTGATGATCATCAATTTTGGTAACCTCCTTCAATTTTAAAACAATACATGATTAATCAAAGGGGTTGGAGGATTTTGGCATTCCTCTCATCCGCCATTGTTTTTTTTTCGAAACTACGTCTACTGATAACTTTTATAGAAATCGGTAGTTGACATCAATACAATCAAGAAATATTCTGTGACAAAACTTAGTAAAGATATAAGCAACTAAAGTTTTACTGTTAAGAAAAATAAAAATAAAATATTTTAATGCAAAATTAATTACTACGTCCAAAAATTATACCCAATATTTTTATTTTATATGTTGAATGGGCTTGCGTTTGGCCTTCGACTGACCCCATGAGGAGTTATGACGAAGCCGAGGATGTAGCACGCTTACCCAGAAAAAGCCTATTCACTCTGGCCTTGAATACATCTAGGGTATAAGTGTCGGGGAACACAGACCCTGGAAGGGAGTCGCACTCCTTTGCTGTTCGCATAAGAAACGAAGAGGCGAAGAGTTGTATCCGGATACGCGGGATGTCGAAACGTATGGGTGGAAATTCTCCCGGCTTTTTAATGCGTGTTTTTTAGTTTTATTTTATAATTAAAAACACCCAAAAACTATACATATGTAATTTATAGTTTTTGGGTTTAGTAATTAATTTTGCATTAAAAATATTAGATTTTAATTTTTCTTAAGTTTCACATTAGGCCCTGACAAGGCACTTATAAACGTTAAGTTGGTACATACAGTTGAATTTACCACCGGTTCGGAATACACTTAAACTGAGAAGACTCCGACAAGAAACTCAGCAAGGCTTTTTTTTGTGGAAGATCTTTTCATACTACAGCTTTTGTTCCAAATACTTAAGTTTCTTATATCTTGGAAACGTGGCGCTTTACGAGGTTTTGTCACAGAATATTTCTTGATTGTATTGATATCAGCTATCGATTTATATATAAGTCATCTGTGGACGCCATTTTGAAATAAAATCAAAATGGCAAAATTGCGAAGGCTTTAAGGCGATGATAGCTCAGTGGTAGTGACGTCGGATACCGAGACGAAGGTCCCGGGTTCGAATCCTACAATGAGCTTGAGCTTTCGGTGAAGGAAAACATCGTGAGGAAACCATAGCACGGTGGTAGGGTACTTTGTAGTACCCATCTGGCTGACTACCACCCTCAAGTTGAAAATCTGTCGCCAAGCATCTACCGGTGTGTTCCGACAGCTGCACTTGAGAGCAATCCACAATCAGCCTAGAAGGAACTGGCCTTCTAGGCTTTGTGTGCTTACCACCATTGGCCACATCATCACTTACCATGGTGACATTGTGGTCAAATATAGGCTTATACACAGTAAAAAAAAAAAAACAAAATGGCGGAAAGATGAATGCCAGGCCCCATACAAAAATCTTCCAACTCCTTTCTTTCATCTTATACCTTTTATAGTGTCATAATTTAATGGAATGTAACTAGCATGTAACCCACAGTTCAACACAACAGACCATATCTGACTATAGGTAAAGAGACTATTGGTCATAGCAAGCAGGAAAAATAACTTACAGAACGGGCTACATCAGGAGGTGCATCTTTATAAAAATCTTCAAGAGGTACTAGTTCTATCTCCTCATCTTGAGACTTAAACTGCAAGCACTTAGTAACCTCCTTATTCAAATGATCAGCTTCATAAAGTAAATTCTGTAAAAGTAGGTGTGTAGAATCCACCCTTTGTTTTTCCTTATGTAGGGCATCACGGCCTGCTCTGGTGCGAACCTTCTCCAAACGATTGAGCTTTTTCAAAGCCACTAAATGTAAAGATGCTTCCACCCTCTTAGAATTGATTTTCTCTTTAGCCTAAAAAAAGTTACATCAATATTTAAAAATATAAACAACAGGCTGATAATAAATAGCAACATTATGAAAGGCAATTTACATACATCTGGAGTATCTTTTGATTTTAAATCCCCAATTTCGGCAAAGAGCTGCCTGATATCTTGGCATATCTTCTTAAAGAAAGCTGCATCTTTTTCTGCAGGACGCAATTGAGCTTCAGATTCTTCAAATTCTACCACTCGCTGTAAATATATTATAAAATTAAAACATTACAATATGCTGGAAGAGTTTTATAACTAACATTTGCAGATGATATTTTCTGACAATGGAAAAAAAAAACTATGAACATCGAACAATTAACCGCAAAGAAGCGCAATGATGTTCATATTACTTTAAATCTATTCTACCAATTTCCCACCACTGAGAATGTGCGCTGATTGGCCAAGTTAAGAACACAAAATGCAGTGATTGGTGGTTACTGTTCAAAATTAGTGCAAAGCACTGACTAGTTGCATAATTGAATTGCTCGATATAACCACTCTAAGGGATTTATTCTTGATGACAATGAATAATCCTATGTATACCAATGTAGTGGTATAAAAAAAAATACCTCAGAGAAACTACATCAACTCAAATCCAGTTGAGTCCCCAGTTGAGAGCTTGCTCGCCGATTAGTCGGCATAAGGGTGCTAAGGCTAAATCTTGGCCTGGCATCTTCTTTTCCAATCCAAATCTTTTGGCCAATTCAAAAAAACAAACAACAAAAAACAGTTGAGAACTTGCTCGCTAGTCCATTATGTCACAAACCGAAGGTTATAGATATTTTCTGAAAGGTTCGCCATCCGTTCTAGTCATTAAAAAATCAACTCAAGACTGTATGAATAAGGAAATAGGTAGATTAATATACAAATAAATGAAATCCACAGTACTTGCCCAAGCTACTATATTACTTTACTATGACGGTGCACAATAATGCATGAGTTGTGAACATAGATAGGCAGTATTGGGGGCAAGCTTGCGCATGTACACTTTTGGCCAAATTACAGTAGCCAAATGACACGCAAGAAACCAACAGAGCATTGACTGACGAACCATTTGTGTGCAGATCGGCGCTCCCCCTTCTTCATTCCGCCCAACAGACTGAAAAATTAACTACTGTGCATGTGTCAGTTTGTGCTCACAACTCGTGCCGATTACTGCACTAGCTACTATGCCTACTAGATTGGCCAGACAAGCAGCACAAGACAAGCCGGTATACCAATTTAAGAGGTTTTTGATGCTGCAATAAAGGCTTGACATATTTTAGATGCAAATTAAATTAGGTACTATTTGGGGATCATTCTGATATATCGAAGGTAATGTATGGGACATGTCCGTTTGTACGTAGAGTAGGGTAGGGTTGCACAGTAGTTAATTTTTCGGTCTGTTGGGCAGAATGAAGAAGGGGGAGCGCCGATCTGCACACGAATGGTTCGTCCCATACATTATTATTTAATTTGATTCCTTAAACATTTATAAACTGCATAAAATCTAACCTTATAAACATCTACAGGAACTGGTGCTTGCCTGGAAACATCACCAGTTGAACTGGTGTTGATTTTTCTGCGTTTCTTTGCTGTGACGTCTTCTTTACCCATTTCTATTTTTGTTTAATAAAGAATAGCAAAGTTAATTAAAATTTAAAACACAATCGACACCGAAAATATAGAATATAAATAATAAATAACGCTCGCGCTCGCTGCACAACCACAGATCACTATATAGCTAGTGCACAACACACACGAGATCAATTAACACCACAGATCATATAGAATATGTTGTATACACAACAGATAAGACAGCTACACGGGATTGGTGAGAGTTATGTAGTTTACGGTTATTCAACACGATTTGGAGTGTGGCGCTGCTGCGCTGTATTTAGTGCTTGACATTGATGTTTGTACCATATCGATATCGATACTGCTAGTGTTGTATATATGTCGATAGCAGTGTCTGTATTTAGAATTTTTGATATTTCAATTTAAATAATGAAATAAAACCAGTTTAAATGAATATTTTTTTTATTTTCCTTGTTTTAAATATTTGTTGTTAGCTATTTTATAAATGTCACGAATATTTTCACCCATTTTTTTTCAGGACTGCCCCATTCAATATTTTATTTATGCTCGTACACCAATTGTGTGTAATGTGTACTTTTTAGTGTTTGAAATATGTATTAAATTATTTATAAAATCTTTCTTATGAATAGGGCAGCCCATCCAATTAAAATAATTTTCAAATCTACACATATTATATGCTTAATACAATATTTATTTTGTGGCATGCATCTGATAATTATTCATATTATAAATTTTGAAAATTCCACAATAAAAATTTCTCTCCACAATAAGGTTTCTTCCCTTCAAATTCATTCTTTCCCTAAATCCAATTAGTTTATGTCTGATCTGCCCCTATTTATTTACCAAAGACCCTCTGTATATATATTATGTAATAATACAATAGGTACTTTAAAGTTTTTATGGCATCACGCCAAAACTACTTATGTTGCTGTTAGTTTTTACAGATCCTCTTAGTTTTCCGGGAGCTTGACCACCTCAGGATCAATTACAGCTATCAATCAGCATGTCAAAAAACTGGATCACATCTGCAGTATTTGGATGATGGTGTTTGGATGATCTCTTCATCATTGACCCTTTTATCTGAAACCATGATAAAATTATTTATAAGTATAAATAATATAATACTAGTATTTGACCCCGGTTAGCATGGTTCGTATGGTGCTACCTATCACACTGCATTTGTGGGTTCAATTCCCACCCTGGGCAGACATTTTTGTGCATGAACAATGAACATGTCTGTTTGATATGAGTCTGGTTGTAATTATTTACTGTAATATTATAAGTTTAGAAGTTTGTAACTCAAATACACATAAACGGCTGAACGGATTTGGATGAAACTTGGAACAAAGATTAGTTTTGTAGAGGTATGCCCTGGGATAACATATAGGATACTTTTTACCTTGGGAAAAGATAAGATGGGAACGCTGGTAAAACCTCGGGGAACTGCTAGTTATCTATATGTGTATGTATTTAAAAGATAATCAACTCACCAAATGTTGCTGTGTATCTCAATATAGCTGCCATGCGCTCACTAAACACTTTTCCAGTAATGCTAACTTTTTTATTTTTTCAGGTATAACATGTTCTTCTGTAACTTTGTGTAATGTTAGAATTTGTCCAATTCCAGTCGTTTTGGTAGACTTCAATTATGTCATCCCACTTTGCCTGCAATTATGAGGAACTTGTTATTTTATATTAAATTAAAAAGACTGACAAAATATATAATCCGTTACTATCAACCATGGTATTGGGCTTCTTCTCATCAAGTGATTTAGGTTATGTTATTATAGAATGTGGTAAACTAATTCACCAACCTAGCCGAGTGTAGTAGGTTGGGACCTTCAAAACTGAATGTAGATCTCTTTATAGTGATACATTATTGAAATTAATAATTGTGTCTTACCTCGACAATAACTGGTTCTGTTGGCTGTCCAGAAGTTATTTCATCAGAGCTATAAGATGCTCAAAATGTTTGATTGAAAGTTTTCTTTTTGCGATTGTTCAAATTCAAATAAATCAACGCCAAAATTTTAATTCAAACGCAAAGTATTATGTTTAGAACACGAAAGAAATAACAACGAAAACATCTGTCAAAACACCGGCGTTTAAACTGAATGTAGTTACTATACCAGCAAAATGGCGGCCCTCTGTCAACCAATAGCGAGGGCCGTTTCTCTTGAACGCGTCTGAAGTTTGAGCGAATCGTAAAATCAAGACCAATTGTATGAGCTGTCATAGCCCTGATTAACACGAGAAGCAAAGAGAATACAAACAAACGCTAGAATCAGCGTTGCCAGAGTGACTTCACGATAGAATACGCACAGCACCTAAAAATAGTACGAAACTTAACTTTTGAGTACGCAGTGAATAAAAAAATATTTCAGTAATTTCTCGGATATAGTAAGTTTATTAATTGCATTTTATAAGTGCTGTTTGTACACCTAAACCGAAGGAACCACGAAATAACAAAAACAAACCAGCGAAACCACAAACAGTAACACAGAATGATGAATCATAAGACGAAACGTGGAATACAAAAGAAACAAACACACTGGGGCGCTAGTGCTCATTTTGTGCTGAAACGTGCTTTACAGAAATAAAAATTTGAATTTTTTGGCTTTAAAATGAGGAGTTTTCTTAGACCGGTCGCATACTATAAGAAATTTTCTGTCAGAAATTTTCAGACGCTCGCTTGGTCATACATTTTTGGACATCAGACACGACAGAATTTTCGGATAGTATGCGGGGTCTAGAACAAAATGTATGAGGAAAGTGCCTTCCGGCGGGCGTCCGAAAATTTCTGACAGAAAATTTCTTATAGTATGCGGCCGGTCCTAAGATACCTCTATGGTCAAAATACCTGTCGAAATTTGCAGAATACATACTTATAGTAATAGTAACTTCAATATGGCGGCCACTTTTTTCAAGTTTGAGCAAATATTTATGTTATATGGTTCAAGGTTCTCTCAAATATCAATTTTGAGAGCAATCGGACCAATAACAAAATAGTTCAATATGGCGGCCACTTTTTGAATTTTGAGAAAAGATTCATGTTTTGTGGTCCCAAGGTCTTCCAAATTAAAGGTTTTACCAAAACTTAAAATTATAATTTTTCCGAATGAGTATGTACAGTCTGATACATAAAGCAAAAATAAATAAAAGTCGCCATCTATCGCAGTTACACCTAAATACACGCAAAATAAGATTAATTTATATTCTATCCTTTCTCAATAATGTTTGTAAGAAAGAGATGTGATGTGACTAAAATTAGTTTAGTGCGATTTACAACAGAATCGGCACCAATGTCACAGATATGGTTATAGTAATCTGTGCCAATGTGGACTATGTCACAGCTTGCTTACTATAACCCATGGAGGTGAAATGTTTGTCTATAGAAATTATCATTTATACATATATGTGGTATATCGATGCCTAGTTCATAAAAATACTGCCATCTCTTTTTAACTTCATTATTTTTGCATAACTGAAAAAGGATAGCAGCATTTTTGACAGTTACTATGATGGCAACCCTTCGTTCTGAGTATCATCAAAATACCTATTTGCGGCCGGTCCGCCATTTTATCCTCCGGCTATCTCGACTCGCCATTGGTCAGTCATCTGTCAAATGCTTGTCATTATCAAAGGGATAGAGTTGTGCCCTAAGAATTATTTATTTATCGATAATGTCCTTTAATGTTTTTTTTTCAACTTACTTTCAAGGTTGCCTGCTAGAAAAGGAAAAAAGAATATTGGCTTGAAACTACCTAAATAAAATTATATTGTTCAGAAATGAAAAAGATTTATCGAGATATATCTTTAAAAAAAATACTCTTAAAAAAAAACTGTGAGCGCGTCGCGAGCGTTCCAAATCATTGACAGCTCTCAGTGGTCATAGACGTGATATCTGTAACGAGTAATCGGAATGTAAATTATTGATGTGAGCGTGAGCGCTAGAGCGGAGTTCACTGGAGCGCACCCAAAGAATCGTCGGCGCGCATCGTTTCGTTTGTTTTTTTCGTACCTACCTCCATTGTAAAACGCGGGCGAGTTGTAGAAATAATTTTGCGATTAGTTGAAGTAATTAGCTGCATTATTGCGTATGAACTCAGTTTATAGTGAAAACCATCCATAGCAAGATGCCCACTTGCAACGTAATTGAATGTGGCTGTCGCGGAAGAGAAAATCACCCGACCATAACTTTGCACCAGTACGTACTTAATTTCAACCGAAATATCTTCTTTAATTCCTAAACAAAAATATTTGCAAAATTGAATAGTTTCAACAGTAAAGCATTCATAGTTTCGCTTTTAATATATAATTGAACATTTTATCGTAGCGCTTATTCGCTCAAAGAGCAGCTCGACTGGGGAAGTAGGTACCTCCACCTTACAGAATACCGCAGCCAAATAACTTAATGTTGTATAAAGTTGTGTTCCTGCGCGTGAGTAAGGCGCCAGAGCTCAGGGGTGGGGGGGAAGGTCGGTAACGCGTGAGCGTTGCTTCGTGTATTACGAGCATCCATATGGTTACGGCAACCACTTACCATCAGGCGTGCCGTATGCTTGTTTACCAACTTAGTCGTATAAAAAAAATACTTTATTTTTTTAAGAAATCATAATGAGTCGTGGTATTTTTACCCGACTGACCCGGAAGGAGGGTTATGTTTTTCGAGTGTATGTATGTATGTATGTACTTATGTTTTTTTCTTAGATACGCTCTGCAGCCTAAACGGCTTGATGGATTTTAACATTTATTTATTTATTTATACACAAATTACAGCTATCTTTACAGGTATTTCCTAATACAATAGGTTCCTAATAACATATGAGGTGTCGTTAGATTCGTCTTAACTGTGGGAGTAACATAGGATATATTATTTTAATATGGCATCTAGGAATAAAAATAAGGGTATTAAAAACAAAAATTTCGTTATTTTAACAATATGTAAATAATATCGAAAGTATAACCCATAAAAAAATTAAATCTCAATCGCATAAAAATGGTTACTGTGGGTTATCCATAGGATATAGACATATACCATCGCTGACTTTTTTGTAGATATTTTTAAGATACACAATTCCGTACTACATCATTTTCATATATCTCGTAAAGTTTAGCCAGCGTCAGCAATGAATGAATTCTATGTGTTTTCGAACACATAGAATTCATTCATTCTAGCCTTACCGTAAGGCTGGGCTCGTTGTAAGTCTACCCTTGATACCGCAATGATAATGCGCAAAGCGGCTAGGCTCGTGTTCGGCTCGCCTAGCGTAGACTCGCCCGTACGTTAAATGATTTACAGTGTGATTTGAGTGCGTGAGAATCAATAAATTATACTTATAATTTATAATTAGTAAAGAAATTACTCAACTTTCTAATTAAATTTATTTCCTAGTTGACAGCCCTATAAGAATAGGCTAATATAATAGACGCTTGTAGGGAGCTGTTGCTCTGTACAATCCTCTGTGACTATGTGAAGGTTAATGTGCGGACTATATGAAAGTGATATTGTAAATAAAATGTATGCGACTGAAGGACTTTATCCATGGTCATGAACAAATTAACTAAAAAAAAAAGTAATAAATTGTTTTGAGACTTTACAAAAAAAAATATAAGGACTTTTTGGCGGGAACTTGCAGAGTGACGTTGTGTCTTCATTTTTATTTTCATAAATTCGTGTATTTTGAGTTTTATTGCATATTATCGGTGGTATTTTATCCAATAAAGATCAATTCATGTGCACCAGTGAAGTGAAATGAAATGAATATGTGTATCGTGACTTTTCAAGTTGTCTCAAGAAGTCTGTGAAAATTTTTAGTACAATGACCACCATTGTACTAAAACATGACTATTATGGACGGAAAAATAACGGATGAGACATGGCTTCGGCCCTATAAAATATCAAATCAGACTTGGCTTTGACCTTCTTTGGAAGGAATAAAACAGACATGGCTTTTAGCCTTTTGAATTGAATAAATCATACCTGGATTAGACCCTTTTTTAGAAAAACAGACATGGCGCTCGCCTTTTGAATTTGAAGATATTATGAACAAATGTAAATAAGACTAGGCTGTATGGCTTAGACCTTTGCCTGCCTTTTGGCGAATATTATAAACAACAACAACAACAACAAAAATAGAGTCTGGCAAACGAAAGTTCAACCTGGCTGAAATTGAAATTCATTACATGGCAACATTCTATTAATGTCACTTTCGTCACCCGGCATAAAAAGTGTCAACTAGTTTACTGAACCAGTTTTGATACTAACTATATCATAATGGCTTTATAGCTAAATCAATGTTATAGTACCACCGTCACCTTCTCATTCTTTCGATCACCTTAATATTCTACAATATGCTAAATGACGGTCGCTAATCACTGAAACATCTATCCATATTGTTCTACGAAGGTAAAAAAAATAAAAACTAGAAAAAAAAACCACTATTTTTGAATTTGAATATATATAGTACGCTTAGCTTGGGATCAGATAACTGTTTGTGAGGAATATCCCAGGATATTTATTTATTTAAAAGTATTCTATATAAAAATAGAATACTTTTGACCACGTCTCTGTCCCGTATGTCATCACTGGTAACACGCACTGATTGAAGACTTTTGTCTTCAGATTCTGAGGTATTTTGGACGTGAAGATATGCACACATTTTCATGCAAATAATTGCTTAGGAAAATCAAACTTACCTTAATATTTGTATAAATTTGTTGTAAAGTATCAAAACAATTTATTCCTACTATACTTAGTGATACCACATCTAGTATTTTTATATTTGCCGCACTTTTTCCGGTTCTACTTTCGTATGCCAGACTATATATAAATATTAAGTTATGTTTGAGTTTCCTTTGACTGTTTGATGATCCGCGCGGGTGAAGAAAACAATAGAAATTTATTGTTATTTTTTAACCGCAAGTCAAGGGAATATTTGCATGTAAATGAGTTAACTTAATAAATTAGCTTAACTTGGAAGCAGCGGCAGGCTTGAGGAAATTTTCTATATATAGATTGTATTTTGTAAGTAAGTATGCTTAATAGCCATAAAAAACTTATATTAACTGATATTATTTTTTGTAAAGTATCAAAACAATTTTTTCCTACTATATTTAGTGATGCCACATCTAGTTTTTTTAAATGTTTCTAATTTGCTTAGAAACATATTGAACTTTATATTAGAATCATTAATATTTGACAAACAGAAAGGAACATATTTTATTTGAAAGTAACAGCAAGTCATCAACATGGATGTAATATACAAACAGGATTGAGCTCTTGGGCCAAAAACGCGAGCAGAGAGAGATAACGCATACCGAGGCTGTTTATCCCATTCTAATAGGGTGATCAAACATTTTTATAACAAACAGGAAAGTTGGATTTGAGAGATAATTTGTGTCCGGTTGACACTTCTTCTTCCTAGTCGTGCACTCTTGGCAGAGTGGTCGTGGTCATGGTTAGTCCCCTTCGCGCACAACCGCTGCATTACAAAGTTCCTCCAATTTTGTCTGTAGCGTTTTGACACTGGGTGATTTCAAGTTATTGTTTGTATTACAAAAATATTAACATTATGTTACTTAAAATAGTGAAATAATAATTTATGGAAAAAAGAAGAGATAAAACCATAATGTAAAACTATAGATATCGAGATACTTTTTCACGAAAACCCATTATTTGAAACTGAACATTGTATGTTCTATGTGGGTGTTGAATCGTGTACGCACGATTAATCAAGATATAAATTTCCAATATTAGCTGACCTCTCATTGTACGGAAATCCTAGACAATGCGAGATCAGTTTATACTGGAAATGTATAGCTTGATGTGTAGCCGTGTATACCCATGTTTTTGAGAAAAGTTATGATTAATTTTTGAGTTACGTTCTGTGTCGAATCATCAAATATTACGTATGAATAGGCAAGGGTGCATGCAGAATTTCGTTCCGGGACCATGGCTTTTCCCCTTGCTCTTTTTTCAGTTTGCTCTACAGAGCTGTTATTTGGGAATTAAAATAAAGGCAAAGGGAAATAAAACTCAATGTGCTTGACAAAGTAGGTATTTATTAAAATTAAACACGGCTAAACAAAATCGTTTTATTTAGTTTCTGCTTTAGGCCAATCTCACTGCCTAAGTTTCTGAATGCATTACATTTCGCGTGGTGAATAGGTACGAATTATTAGCCAATGCTTTTACTAGTTGCAGTTCGTGCGGTTCTTCATCTGTTATGCATTGGAAAGGATGAGGTGGATTAATCAGATGTTTCAATCTTGTAGAAAACATTCGTTTTAATCGCATCAAAATTGCATTTTTGCTTCATTTCTTCTTTCGATGGAAAGCTGTAACAAACATAAAAATAATGCTATTTCAATTATGCATAGGTACAAATAATTTGTACAATAGGTACACATTACAACACACAATAAACATTATACGAATTATATTTAGTTTTAAACAGAATTACACTAACTTTAGTGTCTTCCGTCTACAATTTTTTTTTATAAACCATGCTCAAACTTCTTATGACTCACCATTGTTAGTAAATAAAATCATCGTTATTCCTTACTTGTGAAATGAAATCCCACAACCAGCATATGATTCACTTTTACATGTCTTGATACAAAATTTTTTCACCATTTTCACGATAAAAAGTATAAAAAACCGTTATGCGTTTCCACAAAACAACAGAAAAAGTCGCCATGTCGCCATGACACCATTGATGTCAGATTTCAGTGCTACCAGAATAATTTTATGATAGCTACCAATCAATCATATTATTTTGATTATTTTACTTAAATACAATTATTTATTATTATGTACAGATGTAAACCTACAAAATAAAATGATTTAAAAATAGTTTAATAGCAAAAAAATATTTATACGTAATATATTTTACTTGTTGTGGTGAAATATTTTCTACCATCTTTAACATTTTTATCTTTTGGCAATTGAGGAAAAGGGACAAACGGCCTCGGTTCGGGCTATCTCTCTCGGCTCGTTTTGCCTCGGCTAAGATAACTAACAAAAGTAAACCCTAACGTGCATGACTTATGGTTTATTTTTGTATGATAAAATTTTTGGAGAGTTCAATCCTGTTTGTATATTACGTCCATGGTCATCAAGTAACCATAGATACATCTATAAGGGGATTTACATAAAATCATTAGGTACCTATATTTTAACATACGTAATATCCCCTATAGTGGTCTGTGATTTTAAAGTAACAATTACACCGTCCTATTTTTAGGATCCTAACTAGGATGGTTCTAACTAGGAAGCAGGAAGCTACTTATTACACTACATTATCTTGCTTTCTAAATAGGACGCGGTAAAGAGTATAGCAACTATACTAAAGCGGGACGGACGACTCGTAGGGATGTAACAAAGGTCGATTTAAAAAAATATAACGATACTTACATCGATGATCTTCCGATGTTTTAAGTTTTTTAGTCTCTTAAATCGATCACACAACTTAAAATTTTAATGAATACAAATGAGCTCCTTTATGTTAAAAATAAAAAACAAAATTGAACTTTATGCAAGTAAGTACCAAGTATTAATTTATAAATAATATAGTATTTTCAATGTACGGAATATTTTTCTATTATTGTTTTTTGATTACTAATGACCTATACATTCATCCCTCAAAATATACGCCAAGACTTTAGAAGGACCTTATAATTATTTCAAACATCGATGTTTTGAAGAACAATGTTACATCCCTAAACGTCCTAAATCGGAGCGACGCGATTACACTTTCCTATTTAAGGAAGTAGAGCGGTTGGGAAGGTCCAAACCGCTCTTCCTTAAATAGGAAATCTATCCTATCTATCCTATCTATCCTATCCTATCCTATCTCACTACTTAGGACACTAACCGTTCTTTCTGCGATTACACGTTCCTATTTCCTAGTTAGGGTCCTAAAAATAGGACGGTGTAATAGTTACTTAACAACGACTAATCCTAGACAAAGCAGATACCTATTTATTGCGCGATATTTGATACAGATTGTGGATATCTGGATTTATAGAAAGAAAGTCCGTGATCCTTAAGCTTAAGGGCTTATTACACCTTCCTATATTTAGGATCCTAACTAGGATGGTTCTAACAAGGAAGCAGGAAGCTACTTATTACACTACACTATCTTGCTTTCTAACTAGGACGCGGCAAAGAGTATAGCAACTATACTTAAAGCGGGACGGACGACTCGTAGGGATGTAACAAAGGTCGATTTAAAAAAAATATTACTATACTTACATCGATGTTCTTCCGATGTTTTAAGTTTTTTATTCTCTCAAACCGATCACACAAATTATAATTTCAATGAATACAAATAAGCTTCTTTATGTTAAAATAAAACAAAATTGAACTTTATGTAAGAAAGTACCAAGTATTAATTTCTAAATAATGTAGTACTTTCAATGTACGGATTATTTTTCTATTATTGTTTCTTGATTACTAATGACCTATACATTCATCCCTCAAAATATACGCCAAGACTTTAGAAGGGCCTTATATAATTATTTCAAAACATCGATGTTTTGAAATAATTATATATTGTACGGATTATTATTCTATTAAACAATACAAAAATACAAAAAACAAACATCGATGTTTTGAAATAATTATATATTGTACGGATTATTATTCTATTATTGTTTTTTGATTACTAATGACCTTTAAATTCATCCCTCAAAATATACGCCAAGACTTTAGAAGCCTTATATAATCATTTCAAAACATCGATGTTTTGAAGAACAATGTTACATCCCTAAACGTCCTAAATCGGAGCGACGCGATTACACTTTCCTGTTTAAGGAAGCAGAGCGGTTGGGACCTTCCTATCTCACTACTTAGGACACTAACCGTTCTTTCTGCGATTACACGTTCCTATTTCCTAGTTAGGATCCTAAAAATAGGAACGTCTAATAAGTGCTTTATTCTGAACTTTAAAATTAGTTTATCAAATATCGCGATAAATATCGAGTGTGCATTCGCCATAGTATTGATCGACAAAATAATGCCAACCTCTAGTTTCACCTTGTGAAGGTTAAAGTTAACGTCATCTTTCCATCCACCAATTTCACGACTAGGCAAATCCGGCGAATAGTTAATGCAAGTGGTGAATTTTTGCTATAATTGTAAAATTACTACCTATCAGGTTTGTTTAAAATAGTTATTGTTTTTCACAATACACTTATTATATTTGTTTACTCGGAATATTCCCTATCAAAGTACTTAACGCTATACGCGTTGTTCTATGTCTTTTTTAAAGTGTCGAGAGAGCCTTTGGCTACAGGAATATAGTTAATATTCTAAAAGAATTATTTTCTTATCTAATTTGAGATATCTATTATATATGCACGGGTCACAACCTATACTTGACCTTGCCGGTATGCCCGGTTCAAAGACACTTATGTCATTTACTACCCTACATTATTATGTAATGTTTCATTGTACAGGAACCTCTTCAAAATGCCGATCAAGTCCATTAAAGCTCGCCAGATCTTCGACTCCCGTGGTAACCCCACTGTGGAGGTTGATTTGGTAAGACCTTCAAGTTAAAACCATGTTGTTTACTTGATTGAATATAAAACTCAAAAATAATATTATTTAATTCCTGAGATAGAAGGCAGGGTACTAAAACTCCTGGCTATATTTCACAGGTGACTGAGCTAGGTCTGTTCCGTGCTGCTGTTCCATCCGGCGCATCCACTGGAGTTCATGAGGCTCTGGAACTTAGAGACAATGTCAAGGGTGAATACCATGGTAAGGGTGTGCTCACTGCCATCAAAAACATCAATGACACCATTGCCCCAGAACTGCTCAAACAGAACATTGAAGTCACTCAGCAAAAGGAGGTAATCATTTATTCCAAATTTTTATGCCATTAAACAAAACTCATTTATTTATTGTAGGCTATATGGCACTTTTGTACATAACAATTGCCACACCATACCCCTGATTCATAATAGACTTTCATTGATTAATCATGTGTTCATAAAAAATAGATTAGATATTGCTAAATCCGAATGAATGCTGTATCATTTTACCAATCATATTCAAAAATGTTTATTAAGTACTTATAAGTAATCTAATTTGTCTACAGATTGATCAGTTTATGATCAACTTAGATGGCACAGAAAACAAGTCCAAGCTTGGTGCTAATGCTATCCTTGGAGTGTCTTTGGCTGTGGCCAAGGCAGGAGCTGCCAAGAAGGGTGTTCCTCTATACAAGCACTTAGCAGACTTGTCTGGAAACAGCACCATTGTGCTCCCAGTGCCTGCCTTCAATGTCATCAATGGAGGATCTCATGCTGGCAACAAGCTGGCTATGCAGGAGTTCATGATCCTACCTACTGGTAAGTGAAAGTCAATAATCCTTTCGTAGTATCACAGATATATGATTTTGGTATAGATAACCATTATCATATATATCTGTGATACTATGAAAATTCAAATGAATAAAATTGGAGTGTCTTGTCATTACAAACACATGTAATGACAAAATACCAGGTTTTTACTTAATGCTTATGAAAGTACCTTGGGTTTTTTGTCATTACAAACACATGTAATGACAAAATACCAGCTTTTTACTTAATGCTTAGGAAAGTACCTATATATGGTATATACACCATAAAGCAATTTTAAAAAAATTTGTTTTTCTGTCAGTTTGTTCCGGCAAATATTTGAAAAGGCTGGATTTTGAAGGGACTTTTACGGGCAGATTGCTGATGTTGTAAGGATTAACTTAGGGTACTTACATGGGGGTGAGGTAGTTGTGAATATGATAATATTATATTGGTTACTTGGTATATAATACTGCAATAATAAAGGAAACTAAATTGAATACAAATTCACATTACGGTTCATTTTCATATAACTGACTACATACATGTACATCAAGCTGTATTTTATGAATTATAATAATAAGGAAAAGATTAGAGGAAACCTTGCTAAAGAGCAAACAATACCAACCTGACACATTAATATTATAAACTAGTTTGTACCCTGCAGTTTTCCCAGTGTTCCAATGGAATGTAATATTTTCCCGAGGTAAAGGTATACTGTGTGTCAATCCAGAACAAATTCTATCAATGAGCCAAGTTTCATTGAAATTTGTTCAGCCATTTTTTCAGGATTGAGCCACTAAACATCCAAACTTTTGCATTGCAATAATATTATAAATGTTAAAGTGATATATTTATAATATTTGAATTTTTTCAATCAGGCGCCACTACATTCAGTGAGGCTATGCGCATGGGGTCTGAAGTGTACCACCACCTGAAGAAGATCATCAAAGAGAAGTTTGGTCTCGACTCCACGGCTGTTGGTGATGAGGGTGGCTTTGCTCCTAACATTCAGAACAACAAGGATGCCCTCTACCTCATCCAAGATGCCATCCAACAGGCTGGATACACCGGCAAGGTATGTTTAAAACGGGTTGCTGGTAGAAAATAAAATCTGCACACTATTTATTAATGCTATGTAATGCAGGTGCTAGTCTGACTAGAATTTCATTTCCTACAAAAAAGATATGCACATGATAATTGATTTTACTTCCTTATTTTTACATGATTACTTGAAAATAAGAGCATGTTTTCAGGGTTCATTTATGTATGTTTTTTAACCATTATAAGGTCCTTCTAAAGTCTTGTAGTATATTTTGAGGGGTGAATGTATAGGTGATTAGTAATCAAAAAACAATATTATAAAAATAATCCATATATTGAAAATACTACATTATTTATAAATTAATACTTGGTACGTACATAAAGTTCAATTTTGTTTTTTTTTTTTCTTGAACCATCAGACGGATTATTTTTCTATTTTTTTATTACTAATGACCTATACATTCATCCCTCAAATTATACGCCAAGACTTTAGAAGGACCTTATATAACAACTTAATAATTGAACCGATTTACAAGTATGTGGTATTGTTAGAATCCATAACTCAACTTGGGAAACATGGTACCTAAACTGGCAAAATGTTAGTTAAATAATATAGTCACAGTAGGTTTGTAGGACAGCAAATATGTTGAACTTTTTTATAAAAGTAGTCATGTTTTTTAATTGTATACATGCTCTTGTTTAGATTGAAATCGGTATGGATGTTGCTGCATCAGAATTCTTCAAGAACAACACTTATGATCTCGACTTCAAAAATCCCAAGTCCAACCCTGCCGATTACTTGTCGTCAGACAAACTTGCCGAGGTTTACCTGGATTTCATCAAGGACTTCCCAATGGTTTCCATCGAGGATCCCTTCGACCAGGACGACTGGGCGGCGTGGGCCAACCTTACCTCCCGCACACCCATCCAGATTGTTGGTGACGATCTGACTGTAAGTTACCTGTGTATCTCTAATACAAATGTAACTATAAAAGTTTGATTGCTGCACGTTTTTGGGTAAATAAAATCAATTGGGATAGAACTTGCCAGTGCTAATATAGGATTAATAAATTGTTTGACAGTTATCTGTAACAATGATCTTACGGACTAGTTTTTTGAACCATCCTAAATGTTTTTCTTTTTTTATAACAGGTAACAAACCCCAAGCGCATTACCACTGCTGTTGAAAAGAAGGCGTGCAACTGCCTGTTGCTGAAGGTCAACCAGATCGGAAGTGTCACCGAATCTATTGACGCTCACTTGCTGGCCAAGAAAAACGGATGGGGCACTATGGTTTCCCACAGGTAACACATCTTTAAAAAAATCTTAGATAATTATGTTATATGTAAATTACAAATATTTCAGAATTTTAGGAAATATCTTTCTTATTGCCAGAATTTAGTAACTTTTCGACTTTCTGCCTTGATCCCGATATGTTTACTTCAAGACTTAAGGTTTAATATCTTTTCATTGAGGTAGGTTCCTAGCGTACCTATTTTGTACAATCGCGCGTTATTTTTAACGTCATTAGTAGAACGTATGACTTCTATACGAGAGAGGAGAGGAGAAATCATACGTTCTATTCATAACGTTAAAAATACGTGCGTTGAAAAGCGTTCGTGCGTACGTAGCCTTAATCTAAGAATTACTTTTTTATGTTTATACGAAGAAAAGTAGTCCTTATTTCTTTGAAATAAGGTTCATCTGTATTATTATATAAATAACCATAGTATTTTACAGATACCCTAGACCTTATTTTGACGGAATAAGCTTATTTTTGCTTTGACATTCTTAAACGTCAAAAGCATAGAGTTAGAATATCGAATAGGGATGATTCCTGGGTAAAAAAATATAATTCTAATTAGTCCGTCAGTTAGATTATCAAAAAATATTGGACACGTATTTTTTGCTTTACCAAATCATAAAAAATAAACAAAGATAAAGCGCGTCAAAGTTCGGGAGTCGGGGGCTCATGCGTTGCGTGAAGTCACTTTAGAGTAAAAACTGTACCTACCATAATACGTCACGTGGAACTTCAATAAACGATATCTTCATATTTTTTGTTTAATTGACGAAAGGAAAAAAAAAATGTCTAATATTTTTACCCGACTGACCCGGAAGGAGGGTTATGTTTTTCGAGTGTATGTTTGGCACGCTCTGCAGCCTAAACGGCTTGATGGATTTAAACATATGAGGTGTCGTTATATTCGTCTTAACGGTGGAAGTGTCATAGGGTTATTTTTATATGGCGTCTACGAATAAAAAACGCGGGAGGGGGGGGGGGGGATAATTATTAAAAATAAAAAAAAACCGACAGCGTAAAACAACAATTAACTGAAAAGAGAAAAACAAGCTCTTTAATCTATAGAAATTTGAATATAACTTGAATGCTAGAAGGTATTTTGTAGGTCCATAAATCCAGTCACCATGTTCGGCGAACCGATCCCAAACCGATTGGGGGAGGCAAGCCAAATATCTAGGTTTAGGTACAGTGGTCGAAATGTAGCTCACACTAGGACGAAACCCAATTTTTTTGGACGAAAACTAGCAAAAACCCTACTTTTGATAAAATATTTATATATGTGAAAATGATTTATTTTCTCTTAACATTAACCTAAAGAAGACTAATTAAGCACACACAAAAAATATAATACATTTAAGTAAGGGTACTTCAAGATATTCATTTCGCATCACAAAGCTGGCAACTCCGATAATTGGACGAAAACCAGCGCAATGACCCTACATATACTGCTTTTGCAATAGGTCCGGTGAGACGGAGGACACATTCATCGCCGATTTGGTGGTCGGTCTGTCGACCGGGCAGATCAAGACGGGCGCGCCGTGCCGCTCCGAGCGGCTCGCCAAGTACAACCAGATCCTCCGCATCGAGGAGGAGCTGGGACCCGCCGCCAAGTACGCCGGCAAGAACTTCCGTAGGCCCGTCTAAACATGTTCACCTACATGTTACGAGCATATTTCAACACTATACATTATATAGCTGTTTACACATAGTGATTCGATATTTGAATGTGCTCCTACCATTATAACGCATTTCGAGGCACAGACGAATAAGAAAGTTTTATTATGATTGTTATGCATAGTGGATATTTAAAAGATTCTCCCGAAATTATTTTTAAGTGTACACATGACTGTGTCGAATGTATGAAAATATTTATTTAAATATTTTATTTTAAGTATTATTAAATAAATGCGTTCACTAATGTGGTGTATTTATTTCCTTGTTTTAGTCATACTGACACATATGTTATCATTGTCAAGTTAAACACAAAACTGTTGTGATTAGTCATTCGGTATCAGCACTGTTGTTATCTGCTATATTTGTGTATTAGGATAGCTAAAATCAGTAGAACATTATGATTCAAAGTTATACAAAGTGGAAAAGGTAAGAATGCTGTACATAAATAATTTGCTGCTCTTTTCTCACAATTTTCTGTCAAAATAAATACGAAAATATTACATTACAATAGGAGTCTAATTTCCTTCTGCTTTTATTGCCGTTTGTTAGGGACCCAAATAATATGTGCTAAAGTGGCATAGTGTTCGTAAACCTAGTGGCGTAGTGTTATAAACTAAAGTACTGCGTTATAAAGCTCCATCTCATTTGGATAAAGTGCGCATTACGTATAAAAGGTTACCTATAATAGTTTTGAGAAAAACCAAATGAGAACCATGCAGTAGTTACAGGTTACTAATATACTTAGAATGGCATTAAGTATTTAGGAAGATTTTAATAAAAATAATATTGTAAACAAAACAGCTTCAAACATTAAAGGAAAGAATAATATCATTGATAGTATCGCTGTTTCTATCGAAGCGAAGCCCTAAGCAAGTAGTATGACGTGACCTAGTAACACGCATTCACCGCGTGCACCTGACGTCACCAGCACCACACGGCAGGTTTGCCGCTAGCACAGGCCACAGGATAGTTCGTGTCTGAGGCGTGCAATGTTTATCGTGTCTCTCAGATAATTAAAAAAAACCGCCACTACAATAAATAAACATTGAGCTCATTACGTCCATTATTTATAAGATCATAGACAGTAAAATCGATTTAGTCGTCGAAGAAAACTTGTTTGAATAGGTTGTAGTTTGCATTTAAAGGAGTTAAATAACTTCGTAAACGTTAAAAATGGCTGAAAATAAGCCGGAGCTCCGTATTGTGACGTATATGTGTCCGACTCATCCTGTCCAGCTCTACGAGTTAATTGTGGAGTTACTGGAGGAAGCAATGAATTGTTTTGCTACATTACAATATGAAAGTAGAAGTCCAGGACCCTTTTCTGATCGTCCTGATCCTTTCAAAACTAATAAAATAGATTTGGGTGAGTACAGACTGAAAATTTTTCCCCTATCTACCCTAAATTAAGTAAGTACCTACTTATCTACCCGTAGAAGATATCTACCTAATTAATAATTCAGTCTCGTGAGTAGGTTACACTGTCTCCATAAGAAAATGGAGATGAAGATGATAATTCGATTTGATTAAAAAATTCAATAGGTAAGGTAGGCAAATTTAATAATCCGTGCATGTGTTATGTTTTTAGATGTTAACCATAATCAATAAATTCTCCTTGATAACTAACAATAACATTAAATATTCTTATCCTAAGAAATTGCTGTTTTGTGTGAAAAAATATAAAGCGTTTTTTTTTAACGAAATAATATCCTACCAAAATTATACTAATAACCTAGCTATTTACGGCTGTGCCTACGACTTAACACATTGGTGCAATAAGAGCAGTTTGTTGGAGCCCCCTGTAAAAGTCTAGGTACGCACGGGAATATTCGAAGTCATAAACTAAGTATCCAATCCAAATTTCCAAAAAAGTTGAATGAGCTCGAAACTCTTATCCACCATGCTCTTCACCTTGCCCAACACTCTTTGCACTCTTTCATTGGAGTAGGTACCTACTATATGTACAGGTACCTACTTAGTTTATTATCCGATATATATCCATAATAGGTAGAAAATGTTGAGGTACTTAATTAATATTCGATCTAGGCATCCTTAATTTTGAGAATGTGGATTATCTATATATATATATTTTGATTTATATTTCATATAAATCAAAATATCAATCCTCTATGATCACAACGTCAAGGGTAGATCGAAATATTAATTTCGGCGTTAATCACCTTTTTAACAGACAACAGACATAAAAAAAATAGGAGCAGATTCTATTTTTGACGCATAGTATTTTTTTTTTCAGCATTTATGACCGCGTCGGCTTTCATGAAGCTTCGCTATGACAAGAATGCTTCCGTTGAACTGTTGCCAGTGACACCAGTCTTCGCCCATCAAATGAATGTGGAAAATAAACCAGGATATTTCTCAGATATCATAATTCATAGTGATAAGAAGTAAGACAAACAAATTACCTTAGGTATATCAATAGTAGTTTAGGGTTCGAAGTATGTCATGTCTCTTGTAATCTAGTCTAGCCGGTCTAGCCTTTGTTAGCTTAGGTACTTAATTACCGCCTTCAAGAAACAACAATTTTTGGTTATCAAATTGGCCCATGTTAATTTTAATTGTACCTCTACCTACTGGTTTTTCTGTTCTGTTCGATTTTCTGGATGTCTATCCACCCACACAGATCGGATCCCGACCGGATCTGGATTCCGGCCATGCACGTCTGTGCATGGCCGGAATCCAGTGACTCAGCCACTGTCCTTCCCCACTGAGAACGTGTTGTGGGGCTTTTCGCTTCAATCGTTTGAAGGGTTCTCCAAATGGGACATCGAAAGTCTATTTGCGAGATTGTTAGGATGGTTTTCAGGGTTCCGTACCCGAAGGGTGGCAAACGGGACCCCAATTTTCAGAGAATAGGTATCTATATTATTGCCGCTATAACAACAAATAATAAAAATGAATTATTGAGTCCTTTATGACTTGTTTTACTGTTGGCATCTGTTGTTATGTTGAGGTCATAGTGCAGGCAATCGTTGGTTATGAACCAAGGTGCATAACTAGTAATTCTGAGGACTTGACTGCAATCTTTGCAGTATTTTAATGTTTGAATTAGAGGCACTTCCCCACAGTTGACATCCGTAGGTCCATATCGGGTTATTTGAAATAGTAGGTAGTAGTAGGAGTATATAAATACTACGTACAAGTAGTAGGATGTTTTATGTAGATCAGTAGCACAGTAGAAACATATTTTTGTACCTATTGCGTATTATAAGTACAATACCTAGGTTAAATAGGAGGGAGGTAGGAAATTATATAAAATAAAATGAAAAGTGAAAACAAAACTATTTTTTTTTTGTTATGCCAAATCAATGATAATTTCTTGGGTCACAGTAGACGGGTTGTGGTTATGTAAAATGGCTCATTAAGTATTCCTAGCACAATGTCCACTGCTAGTAGGTTAGATGCCTCCATGGGAGTAGGAGATTGTCTACGTTCCAAAGAATAGGTACTTACTCCAGAGACCGGCATGAACATAAAAAAACCTGGAAATGCGAACTACTTGAGATGACCCATTCATCGTGAGCGAGATGTTAAGAAACCGACACGCTCACGACTGTTCAGATCCGAACAGACTCCAAAAAATTCAAAATAATTATAACTCCGACGAGATATTAGCCTCCCTTAAGGCGGCCCTCTGTGGCCGGCGCAACTTCAACGCGAGCATAGTCTAAAAGCTTGTTGTTTCATCCAACGTAATGTTTGACTGCGAATAAAGAGAGATAGCATCAGAGCCGTCGGTTATCAGTTGGTAAATTCCGCTGATCACTCGCGGCCGCTTCGCTAGGTCGTCATTCATGATTTCGCATTCATAAAACTTGTTCCAGGAGTATACTTCTTGAGAAAAAATCTTACAAGTTTGTGAAAAAAAAGTTAGTTATTTAGAATCTCCAATACATTTGCAAGCCTGGTATCTTAATGTTTTCTTTACTTTTACAATTTAGGTACATTAGATATGGCCAAAGTTCAGGCAAAAACGCTGTTTTTCGGAGGCTTTGACTGAATTTGTTTCACACTTTTTTTAAATTACGCCAAGATACAAGGCTAGATATAGTACACAAGATACTAATTTGTTCAAAATATCTAACGAAAAACGTTTAACAACGCCATAATAAGTACAGGGGTTTTGTATGAAAAGTATGACGAATTGAGTCCTCTTAATACAGGTTTTATAAAGGGGAGTAAACAACCCATGTACTTTTAAATGTTTATATTTTTTATTTGATAAGTACTTATTGCGCCGACAACTGGCAGGTTCAAACAGTTTGATCAAATTGGCATGAACGTCTATGGGAAATGAGTAGTCAAATGGCAAGAAGAAATACGAATTTTCGACTTACAACAAGTACTTAATTTTGATCAAATTACTTGAACGTCTATGGCTCGCATTACTAGTTATACGGGCTTGGGGAGGTTAAAAGGGGAAAACTGCGATTTTAATATGAAATAGTGTACACAGTTTATGGGCTTATTAGTCATCTAGGTACATACCTAAGTACACTTTTTTAATTAACTTGTAAAATATCGTAACTTTCGAGTTTACGAATCAATGTCACTGAGTCGTAAACTCGGATGTTACGATAAGTATTTTTGCGTCCGAGAGTATTTATTTGTTTCCGAACCTACTTACCTACATCAGGCAAATACATATACTTAGATAGGCACCTATATTAGATAAAAAATTATCATCAAGCTAATAATATGTCATTGACTCTCGATAAGAAACAGTTGGTAGTTGACTTCTATTAGCTCTAGACTATACTAATATCGTTTTATCGGAGCGTCGCAGTTGTAAACAGTGATTTTATTAAATTGTTACAGAGCGCATAACGTGAATACTTTGATAGATCTGCGAGGCTGCACTTATGCTTACAGCGATGAAGATTCGCTGAGTGGTAGTAAAATTGTACTGAAAACGTTAAAAGAAAAAGGAGAGAATGCTTCGTTCTTCGGATCACTATTAAGTACGGCAGCGCGGCATCTTACCTAGAATTATTTTTTTCTACCTACTGTTACTAACAGATAACATTTCAGGATCTGGTTCACATTTGGCGTCAGCTCAAATGGTGCTAACTAAACAAGCTGAATGGGCGGCGGTTGACTCCACAACTCTTCTCTACTCAAAAAAGTTCATGTACGATGGTGGCAAAGACATTATAACTCTAGAAACATTGGGTCGCCTTCCACCTTATCCGATAGTGGTTAATAGCAAATTATCAGGTATGTAGGTACTTCATCATATTTAGCCTAGGGATGTCCCCAGCTGAGCATAATAAGCCTGAGGCTCAATTTACATTGCCGCGAAACGGAAGGAATGACTTTTTGCAAAGAAATTGTACCTACATAGCATAATGATACGAGCCAAATAAAAAGTCGCGCGACTTCCGGTCAATTCTCGCGCATTCCCCTAGCGACTGTCAGCGCCATGAATCCGCGGGAAGTGGGGAGTCGGTCGATCGGTAGTGCGCTACCAAGCTTCTCAAACTGAACGTCCCTCAAGGCGCAGTCGCGAGAATTCTTGAGCATTCCCGCAAATTCGCACGCCTTCTCGCGCAACGAGGTGAAATTGACGCTTCCGATCAGTGGCCGTTCGTGTAGCCGTGTGTACATTAGTCGCCGGGACTAATGTTCACGCGGCTACACATCAAGCTATACAATTCCAGTATTTATTTAGGTTTCATCCATACTACTACATAATAGTATATTATTATAAATGCCAAAGTAACTTACACCTCTGAAGCTATCGCGATTAAGCACGCAGATATCTATGGTATGAAGAGGGTAGCCTACTTATTATCCCGGAAACGAGGGTGAAGCCACGGGGATAGCTATTACGGCTATATTTATATGTTTCGATTATGTTTATTTATTTCGTTTTAGGAAAAACTAAGGAAGCCATAACTGATGCTCTGCTCACTCTTCCTCAAACCACTGAGTGGAGAGCGAAGTTTGCCAAATTCGGAGTGATAAAATTTGAAAGCAACAGTAATGTCGCTTACGATGGGCCGTCTGCACAGATGTGGGCCATGCAAAACGAGAAGCTCAATGTTAGGTATTATTAGAGTGTTTCTGTTATTATCATTAATATACATTGTATACATTCTATATGTCGATTACACTCCCAAATAATGTACTGATTAGTGTTAAGTTTTTTTTTTATATTTGCAATAAAAATACAAATGTGGTTATTGCTTTTTTCATTTCCTGGACGATATTTTTTATGAAAAAATCCTATTACAAAGTTGTAAGTAAAAATTTTGTCTATCTACTTCTGACTTTCTTTTTTAAGAACAATATTGAGTGACATCACTTCTTTTCGTCTCTTGCCAGATTCAATAAGGATGCCTCGTGGTATTTTGATAACTGCTATAGCGGGTGCGACTTTTTTGGTTGGCATTTTTTCAGAGGAGACTTCTGTTTCTTTCTGCAATAATTATTTGTCATTTGAAAAGACTAGAACATTAGAAAATAAATCAAATCTATCATATGTTGGCCTGCCTGTTATAACCTGCACAATTATCAAATAAAAATAAAAACTTTAGTAGGTACTATGTAATATTTGTTATGTATTTACATCTAATCATCTAAAGATTAGCCTTCATAAATGCCGAGGCAAAATAAATAAATAAACAAGACACAACTATAGTCTAATTAAGTTCTAGCTTTGATTCTAAAAGATCTACTTTTAAAAACTGCAACAACTACTATTATTATTTGAAGGACTAAACAATTCCACCGCCATTGATGTAGTTAATCTCTTCTTCAGAAAGAGGTTGCCTGTGATAGCGGGCGGGCAGATCAATGTCAGAGATGGCGCTAGTGCTCATTGTAGCTGCTGCTTGTCCCTGTTGAAACACAACACTTATTATATATGTATCTTACTACTCCTTACACAAATAAAATAAAATAAAATAGCCTTTATTTTTCAGCAGTCAGACAACAATTTAAACAAGTTAACAATATAAAAAGTTTTGCAATATAAAATATTTTCACAATATATCTGACTTCTGAGTGCCTTTTGGCAAAGGCCTCCTCTGACTGACTCCTTACACAACATTTGAATTAAATAAAGGCTGTTTTTTGTGTTGTGTTTATAATTATCAGTTTTGAGAAAAAAAAAATGGAAAAGTTGCCCAAAAACATGAACAACTTGGGTCACCTAGTTTTCATATAAATGAGCAATATATAATGAATATTTTTAAGTAGGTTAGCTATCTACTAAAACTCTAAACATGAACTGACTGACAGATATACTACACTTGTGGGTTTAGAAGTATGAAATTTTGCTCAGTGGTTCCTTATGTAACATGTAAGCTTACCCCAAAGGCGTTCGCGGTTGAAGCTACGGGGCGAAAATCTAGTTTATTTGTAATATTATGTACCCGTCTAATTGCTATGTAAGGACTCAGAATAAAATTCAGTAGGTATCATTTGAGTACTTATCTATAAATGAAATATAAAAAATATTATTGAAAATTATGCATGACATACGGCAGGAGCGGAGGCCACCGCTGGTGCGGACGGTGCTGCGGCGGATGCTGCAGCAGGCGACGCTGAAGGCGCTCCTGCGCCACCTTTGCGAAACTTAATTACTGGAATACGAGCAAGAGAAGCAGTTAATCGAACCATAATGTTATATATAAAGCAAACTTTTAGGTATCAAAATAATTAAGGCCAAAATTTCAAACAAAATCTCAAAATTTTAAATTTTTATTTGATTCTGAATTGCTTGAGTGATTCTGTCGGATCGCGGAATAATTGTGACTTTTGTGACAGTGACAGTGACAATGACAACCAGCACAGAAGGTAGACAGCATTCCGATGCAGCCATGATCTCGCTAGAGTAATAGTATTCTATGGCCACCTAAAGTATGGCCATGATGCCATTCCCTCTGTCTAAGCCGTGGTATAATAAAAGCCGTAACACACCTTCCGACCGTCGGACTCCTGGGAGGCGGGGCGCCCTACCGTCGGAGCGTGTGTAGCGCGGCAGGACTGACATAATTATTATTAATACTGGTCGGCTCGCCCTCGGATTGGTCGGTATCGACGGAGGTATTAAGTAGGTAGATAAGTAGGAGTCCGATCGTCGGAAGGTGCGTTACGGCTTTTAGTCTGAGCATTCCACAGCTGACATATGTGTAGGAATGCGTAGTATCGGTGTCAGCCATAAAGTCCAAATTCAGGGTTTTGCACATTATAGATTTTCCAAAATCTCTGTTTTACCTAATCTTATTTGTCCAAATTATAAAATTTCAATATTCCTAATTTTCTGACTTTCTTATTTTCCAAATTATTGAGTGTACAAATTCAATATTGGAAACGAGCATTGGACTCATATGACAGGACTAAAATTCTTACATCCTTTTCTTATGTTCTTTGTTAGAAAGAGACATAGTGAGATTAAAATAAGTTTAGTTGTAAACAACAGAATCACGGCCATTATCAGTCACCATCCACCGTCCAGTCATGTTTTAGTAAAATGGTGGTCTATGTCTATTTCTATGTATGTGTCTGTGCCTGTGTCTGTGTCTGTGTCTGTGTCAGTGTCATCAGACCCTGAAAACCATTCATGGTCAAAGTTTTTCTCACGACAATTTCCAACAACCCCAAACACGGCTAGGATACGATGCTCCACTATGGAGTTCCAGTGCTTACCCTCCTACTCCATCATCAGACCATGAAAACCATACAAGATAAAAGTTCACAGAAGACCCCGGTTCGAGTCCAGCTGTTTTTTTTAAATTCGTATCTAAATATTATTTCCAAAAAACACGATTTACCAAAAAAATAAAAACCAGTTTCAACTCTGTCATCCAGATACTAATTATGATTCCACAAATAAAACTGAAACCCTAATTCTTAATTAAAGTACCCGTTTAAATTTTTACAGCTGCTTGCAAATCGCTGCCCGAAAGTGTATTTTTATATGGTAGCCTATAGTTGCCAATAATACAATGTTTGTTATCCCACTGTTAATATTAGTCGCCAAGTCATTATTTATAGTACCCCACCTGTTTTTTCATTATGCCTGTTTAATATAATTGCTACCTTAAAGAAGCAGCCATTATTTCATTTTTATGATACCTTGCATTTTGCTGCTCATCTAATTTAATAGTTGCTAAAATATTTAATCGCTGCCAAGTTATTTTTTTTGTAACCAATAGTTAGTCGCCCTTTAATTTGTAGTCGCCTCGAAAATAATTAGCCAAACTCTTTGAGTATATAGTAACTGGAGAAAGCAAGCACCACTTCTAGTACTGAATTATTTCTGCCAGTTTTCGCGGGAGGCGAGGTAAACACGCACAGCACACATTTACTTACTCACAAACACTCATGCAAAAAGTTGAAGCATCTCTATAAACGCACACTTAAATAAAAGCTGACACACAAACACAAAACAAGCACACAAATAAGGAATTACTGCGTTTTACGGTTGGGTTTGTTCCCGGGAATAAACCCAACTTCGAGTAAATTTCCAATTTGGTGGGAAAAAACCCGGGAATTTTCCCTTTGGCTGGGAAAATACTCAAATGGTCACAGTTACTAGATTTTGCGTATATAGCGAGATACCTACATGTGTCCTTAACAAAATCGTTTGAATAACATTTAACAAGATTTCTATTAGGGTCATACCACGGTCATACACATATATCATACAATAAAAATCTTTTTTTTTTAAGTGTGTTGTTTTTAAAAAAATTACGTTTTGGGGTTGTTGTGGACAGGCGGCGGTCTCACACAATTACCACGCCGTGGTAGTACATACTCGTCCGACTCGAAGTCGGGAAGTGTGATACTCGGTCCAGTCCGCACAAGGTCCGCGTAGGTAATGTAGGTACATACAACAGCGAGTATGATTAAAATAACAATCAAAACCAAATAAAAATATTTTTTTAGGTACAAAAAGCCACATGAGTATTTTCCCGCCGTTCGGGAATTTACCGTTATTTTTCCATGCTTTCCCGTATTTGTCTTTTCTTCCCATATTTTTTTTCTTTCCCGGCCCATCCCTACTGCGTTTACGCCTTTGTTTAATGGCACACTAGGTCAAAAAACTAGTGATGGGTTTGTTAAGAACCGATACAATTAATGATTCTAGATATTATTCAATGTTATTTGTATACCTACATAAATGGTTTATAATCAATATCAATACCAATATACGAAAGCTGAAGAGTTATTTTTTGTTTGTTTGTTTAAACGCGCTAATCTCTGGAACAACCAGTCGGATTCGAAAAAATATTTCACTACTAGGTAGCATAGGTACATTATCCCCAAGTGTTATAGGCTACTTTATCCCGGGAACGCGGGTGAAACCGCAGAAGATAGCTAGTATAATATACAATGCTAGATTGTTTGTTGTCTGTTGGTTCGAGAAATCTCTGGAACTAAACCGATTCTGATGATTTTTTCTAGCCTACGAAGGATATATTAACGTGAACTCTACCCCGCGGCTCGCTGCGTAAACTCTGACAAACTATTCGTGTATTTTAGTTTTTTTTAACTATAATTTTTTGGGTGTAGTAATTCATTTTGCATTAAAAATAATATATTCTTTGAAACATGACACGAGGTTTTGTCACAGAATATTTCTTGATTGTATTGATTTCAGCTATTGATTTTTATATAAGTCTTCCGTGGACGCCATTATGAAATAAATCAAAATGACGAAATGATAGGAATGTACTAAAACCTGCCAACACCTTTAACCCCTCTTAGGATAAATAATATAATCGAAAAATTAAGAAACAAGCTAGGTTCTGATTGCTATCATCATTTTATTGAGTAAGAAAAGTCTTTTGGTATGTTAGATAATTTTGTTTATTTAGTTCTATTCCAGTCTTCCGGCATTTCACATTATAATATACATTGTGATACCTACATGTGTGCAAAGTTGGTCATTACAGATGAGGCGGAATTAAGCGCGTGAGGCGAACGCGATAAGTGAGCCGAGAGTGTAATAATCAATGCACACGCGTGTCATACGACGTTTTTCTACACACTTGCGAGGAAAAAAATAGAATTGTATTTTTTAAGTAGAATTTTTGATAATAATCAACCATACAATGAGAACGATAACAAATATGACGCGCAAGTTTTATTTGACAGCCATCTGCTGTCATACTATTTTACCCGTTTAAATTAAGAATGCTATGGTCTACACACTTACCACTTGCAGTGAGGTACAAACTTATTAATACTGCCTGTAATAATACAAACTTAAGAGGACTCAATTCGTCATACTTTTCATACAAAACTCCTGTACTTATTATGGCGTTGTTAAACATTTTTCGTTAGATGTTTTGAACAAATTAGTATCTTGTGTACTATATCTAGCCTTGTATCTTTGGCGTAATTTAAAAAAAGTGTGAAACAAATTCAGTCAAAGCCTCCGAAAAACAGCGTTTTTGCCTGAACTTTGGCCATATCTAATGTACCTATAAATTGTAAAAGTAAAGAAAACAGATACCAGGCTTGCAAATGTATTGGAGATTCTAAATAACTAACTTTTTTTTCACAAACTTGTAAGATTTTTTCACAAGAAGTATACTCCTGGAACAAGTTTTATGAATGCGAAATCATGAATTACGACCTAGCGAAGCGGCCGCGAGTGATCAGCGGAATTTACCAACTGATAACCGACGGCTCTGATGCTATCTCTCTTTATTCGCAGTCAAACATTACGTTGGATGAAACAACAAGCTTTTAGACTATGCTCGCGTTGAAGTTGCGCCGGCCACAGAGGGCCGCCTTAATACTGCCTCGAGTGTTAATAACCAACTTTGCACACAAGTATCATAATGTACTATTAATATTAATTTGAAGAAACAAATAATCCATTTACTAATGTATAATGAATAATATAATGTAGTTTCGTTATAATACTCATATATGATAGGAAACGCAATGTTCCCGCAGATTTGATGTGGCAGATAGCCTTTTACATGAGAAAACGGCACAATTAACAATTTTTTTTGGAGCTCAATCTCGCGGCACTAAACGATATCAAATGGCAGTGGATGTCGCTCGAACTAGTTTTTATTTAAATTCATGGTTTTTATAAACGCATATGGCCATATGGCCAACGTACTTTGACAGAGGGGGTCGCCTGTGTTTGGCGACTCCCTATATATTGGATTCTCAAAGTTGAAACTGTTAAAAACGACATCACTTCAATTCGAACGCACTATGTATGGCAACACTAATGTAATGGCATGTTTGTTTAAAATGTATGCGACTGAAGGACTTAGTATCCATGGTCAAGAAAAAAATTAACAAAAAAAAAAAAAAGGCATGTTTGTTGACTTTTTGGCGGGAACTTGCAGAGTGACGTTGTGTTTTCATTTTTATTTTCATAAATTCGTGTATTTTGAGTTTTATTGCATATTATCGGTGGTATTTTATCCAATAAAGATCAATTCATGTGCACCAGTGAAGTGAAATGAAATTAATATGCAGTGGCGTAACTATACCATCTGGGGCCCGTGGAAAATTCTTTTGATGGGGCCCTATCAGTAAAAATCGTCACGTTGTACTCAGTTTAATTTGAATAAACTTCGAGATTTTCAGCGTACTCAATTACACGTTGTATATGTCCCACTAATGGCCATAGGCCTCCTCTCTTAGGCGAGAGTGAATGGTCTGTATTCCCCACGCTAGCCCAATGCGCATTGGAGACTTCACATCCATATCCATATCCATAGAACATAATATCTCAATGCATTCATCATCTATTTGCTAGCTTTTCGGTGAAGGAACAACATCGTGAGGTCTGTAACTCAGGTACAATGTAAAAAAATGTTTTTGAGCTCGCGGCCTCTTGGGCCGGGGCCCTCTTGGGTCGGGGGCCCCTGGCATTTTGCCAGCCCTGCCACCCTATTGTTACGCCACTGTGAATATGTGTATCGTGACTTTACAAGTTGTCTCAAAAAGTCCGTGATAAGTTTTAGTATCATGACCACCATTTTACTAAAACATGACTGGACGGTGACTAATCATGCGGACTATGTGAAAGTGAATGTGCGGACAATATTAAAGTGATACAAATAAAATGTATGCGACTGAAGGACTTTGTATCCATGGTCATGAACAAATTAACAAAAAAAAGGGCATGTTTGTTAAATAATTTGTTTGTTTATGTTTTGTTTGTTATAATTGCATAAATAGGGTGCAATTACATACATTTTAAATAAAATCAAAGAGTACCGAGTACCTATCTATCTATTAGACTATTTAGACTAGGCACTAAGTCAAAGAGAATATAATCACAACGTGGCACTAAGTAATAATAGTAAGAAATAAACTCAGGACAGGAATTTAGATTTAGATCATAATTTTAAATAAAAACAACAACTTGATCCAAAATGAGTGATACTGAATCAAAAAAACTGGAAAAGAAACCTATTATAATAAAAAATGCAACTGATTTGCAAAGATTAAAGTTAGAAAAGCTGATGAAAAATCCAGTGTGTATTTTACCATTTTCTCCTATCAGTTTGCCAAAATCATTTATTATAGTATTCAATATGATAACTTTTATTTCCTTGATCAGGATAAGCTTGTAGTAATACCAGATCCACCGAAGCAGAAATCCCTAGCAGGGCCACCTGATTTCGTTCGAAATGTGATGGGCTCAAGTGCTGGAGCAGGTTCTGGAGAATTTCATGTCTATCGTCATCTACGAAGGAAAGAGTATGCAAGGCAGAAATTTATACAGGAAAAAAGTGAAAAGGTTAATTTAACAATCAATTTTGATTATGTATTTGCATTCTGATAGCTGCATTTGCAAACAGTGCTTGTTTGTAATTGGAACAATATCAGACATTACTATGTAATATTATTTCTTAGTACTTACAGGCTGTTTCAAATAATACTAACAGACAAATATAATCCTCATCAGTAAATATTTATTTTTACATTGTTTTGTAGGAAAAACTAGAAGATGAATATCACAGAAAAATTGAGGAAAATAGAAAAGCAGCAGATGAAAAAACTGCAAAGAAAAGAGCTAAAAGATTAAAGAAAAAGACAAATTCTAAGGTAAAAGGAAAGAAGCAGAAAATAGAAAAAGAACAAGAAACTGCATCGTCCCATTCTAACAGCAGTGGTGAAGAAGAAGATAATCACACAGAAGGAAACATTAATCAAGATAAAGAAATTAATGACAAAGCACTAGATAATAGATGTTAAAATAAATTATATATTATAAAGTAAAATATTATCTTATTTATTTTCTATGCCATTTAACAAAAAAAATATTTTTATGTATAAACTATATTTTTAACATGTTAATAAAAACAAGGGTAACAAAACTGTTGTGAGAGCTAAAATGTAATCTCATTTTAGTTCTACCACCAACTTACACAAAGAAAAATGAAAATTATGATATCTTATAGAGACGCTGCACTATCGTAATGTAGTTCATTCATAAAGAAATATGAAGGCAGTGGTGCTACCGATGTGGCAGTTATGCAATGCTGTGGTAAATAAGGTTTATCCAGTCTTCCCCAAATGACTGTAGATTGCGTATCACCATGAGACTTGCGTCTGCAACATCTGCCTACAGTGAATCTGTTGATATAAATACACAGGCAATCAAATACTTTTTCAAATAATTTTAACCTAGATTGATTAGAATGTTAGACGAGACTACACATACTTAAAATATTTTATTTTTACTTACCCAATAACTGCTATACTAAGAGTAGTTATTACTGCAGCTAATATAAGAATAAACTGCCAGTATTCCAACATTATGGCTGATAAATAGGTACACAAAAATGAGTATGATACAAAGTGGATTCCGAAAATTAAGTCCCAAACCTGTATGTCGAGTCGAATAAAATAAGCAATATTTTTATACCTACCCTCAGTTGAAGTTATAAGCTTGGTAGGTATCTTCATTTTATAGAATCTGGGTCTCATTTGTAGGTTGTAGGTAATTATTAATCTTACCTAAATAGAGTATGGTGGTATTTTTTATTGTAATTTTTCATCATTAGTCAAAATAAAAGAAAAATAAAAATCTGTTGTAGATTGTACAAATGAAGCCCTTTCATAATAATTTGATACAGTAGTACCTCAGAGTATATAAATACTACGTACAAGTAGTACCCAACTAATATGGCGCGTCGTGAATCTTCGTTCGTACAGACAGAAAAGAAAGTATGGCCCCGAAGATTAACGGAAGAATGCTTAAAACTTACAATCAACCTTAGATCACTACCATAAGGTTCATAATACACTGCAGCTGTCAGTTCCGTCTCAATCGCAAGTCACGTCCCTCCGCACGGCGCGCGCTAACATGGCGGCAGCTGCCAACCAATAGCGTTTCCCGCGCTTTGAAAATGTATCTTCTGCGCAGGTACATCGGTAAGCCATATTAGTTGGGTACTACTGTACCTACCTTATTTTATCTTTTAGTAGGTACCTACTTACCCTACTGTGATACTAATTCTGAAATATAAGTACTTACCTACCGCTCTGTGACAGGCGGACGGAGTATCAACATTTTTACCTTTTAGGCCAGGAACCGAAAAATTATCATTCAGATAGTCTACCTAGATTACTGAGGCTAATCAAATTTATTCGCTTTCAGGTGAACTTGAGACCTGGATGTTTTTCAAAGAGTCCTAAGCTCAATACAATATATTTTAAGGCGATGATAGCTCAGCGGTAGTGAAGTCGGATACCGAGATGAAGGTCCCGGGTTCGAATCCTACAATGAGCTTGAGCTTTAGGTGATGGAAAACATCGTGAGGAAACCATAACACGGCGGTAGGGTACCCGCCTGGCTGGCTACCACCCTCAATTTGAAAAGCACCTTTCGGTGTGTTCCGATAGCTGCACTTGAGAGCCAGTTCCTTCTAGGCTTTGTGTGCTTACCACTTTCAGCCGCATCATCACTTACTATGGTAAGATTGCGGTCAAAAACAGGCCTATAAAAAGTAGAAAAAAAAAAAAAAAATTACCACTCGGACAGCCAGGCAGCTCTCTCAGCACTGGCCTAATTGGACCTACTGAACCACCTGGGTGTAAAGAACAGAATCGTATTACACACAGGAACCCACCCAGTGACTTGTTGCGTGGTCAAAATTTGTTGGGTGCCCTTCTACTACCTGACTGCAGCGAAGCCCAAATGGAGGGTAAAACGTTTGGGGTCCATGAATCCCAAGGGCCCTGTACTTTTATACGGCGGTAGCTATGCTAACCCATCGTAATAGGTACGTGGTCATTACTGACAATGATTTGAGCTTTTTAATAACTTAAGAGGAAATGCTGGTGGCGTTTGTTCCATACAAACGAAATACTCAGTTTCCTCTTTGGATAATAAGATTAGAGCAATGATTTATTTTACCATGCAATCTGTAGGTAGGACCACTGTAGGTTCTCTCAGTTGTTTGCTCCATAAATTAATTATTATAAGAATATGGAGCCTTCTAAAATCACAAAAACTTGCCATTTCTAACGCCCTTATCAGACGTTCAACGAACAAATTTGACGAATTTAAAAAAAAAAAAAACGTAGCCGTAGCGTACGTACGTAAACGTAGCCAAAGCCCTTCTTATTATGATTCTTGATTTTTTATTTTAAATCGATCCAGTTTTGTAGGACAAACCGGGACAATCTAATTTAAATAGGTATAATCGGTCCAAGCTGTAGTTGTCTCTATCGCCCTCGGACGGGATAGCTCGGGCACAGCGCGACAGCAATAGATATATTAAAAACCTATTTTTCAAATTTCTTGCAGCCATCCTTTCCTCTTAAAAAGCAGTGAACTGTGTACCCCCTTTTTAAGCATATTGGGATGTGAGATTTCGCATAGTTAAAGTTAATAGTGAAGAAAGCTAAAGATTTTTTTAATAACTCAAACTTACTTTTTTCACTACTGTGCAACCACTAGGTCCACTAGTATTTATAATGCGATAGGTCTCTCAACCGCATCCTCAAAATTGTAGTGTCACTGTGCCAGGGAACATTATGGTCACTGACCCGAACTACTGCTATGAACAAATCGAAGAATAAGTCCAATAATAAATCACAAAAATAAACAATATTGTAAATTCCGACGAATTTTATTAAAAACTGATAGTTAATACAAGTAAATGTTATTAAGTAATTAAATATTAATCTATAAGTCTACTGAACGGATGCCATGACACTGTCCTCGTTCTTCTTGAGAATGACGAATCCCTCCATGACCGGTGAGAGCGGGATGTACTCGTCGGTAGCGAGCTCAGCGCGCTCGCCGAATGACAGCAGTACTGGGGTGGTGTGTGTGTGGGATCCAGCGATCGTCTTCGGCGTACCTGCTTTGCCTATCACGTCTACAGCCTGTATAAGATAAAAAAAGTTATTTACCTCAATACCAAATTGCACACTAATACTGCTTTTGACTTTTTGTTTTGATAAACAGAACTATTTAAGACGCCGGTGGTTACCTGTCCAACACGCACGCTGACATTCAGGGGCTGAAGGTTTTCATCGAGAGTGACGAGCCAACGGGGTTGCATCGCTGTCGCCAGTACATAAAGAAGGTAGTGGGACTTGCCGAGAATTACTGAAATGTTAAAATACATGTATTATTTATTTGTATTAGTAATTTTACTCGGAGTCTATACCAGTCAGATATCAAGTTGATATTGAGTTGAACATAATTGTATGACGCAAACAAAGTTAAAATATACTCCGTAGTTTCTGCACTTCCATATAAACTTTAACTAGGCCAAATCTCACACCCCTCAGTGCGCGCAATTGTCTAAAAAAAGGATTCAAAGATTTCCCTTCACGTATTAATGAATGATAATCAAATCATAGATTTTTTAATCTTCGCTTCGATTTTAGTCGGGCAGTCGTGTAATAGTGGTAAGTGAATGTAAATGAGAAAATATAAGTAAGTGTTGGTTGGTACTAACTATTTTTACAATCGAGGAATGCGGTGAGCACGACGAGCAGGCCGGCGAGCGCGGGCTGGTTGAGGAGGCGGCGGTCGCCGTGCGCTGGGCACAGCGTGACGGTGCCCTTGCCGGCGTGGCACAGCCCCTGCGCCAGCCGCACCATGAACAGGTGCACCGGCGACTTGCCGTGGTACAGCGCCAGCGCGCGCAGCATTGTCGCCAACCTGTTGTTACACATATTTATTCTTAAAGAGTATTCTTACGCGGTCAAAAATTTTTACGTAATAGGTTAGCGGCCTGAAAAATTCTAATTAGTCCGACATTTACATTACTAAAAATTATTAGACACGTATTTGTTTTGTCTATAATATAAAAAAATACGAAGATATGTGGTGTGATGAATTTCCGTATGACGTCACCCGATGGTACACTTCACAGAACAGATAAATAAGGTTAGAATGGTAATGTGGGCGGGGCAAGCGCGCCACAGTTATGATTCGATAATCATAACTCGACCGATTCACTCATTCACCGCGGTCAGTGCGCGTCGGATGTGTACTCGCTCAATCAGCGCAATGACCAAGTCCGCTTTCAATGTACTGCATACATTGCGTCTTCTACACTTCGTCATTTGCCCTTATTGGCAGTGATGTAAGGCGCAGCATGTTTATCGATAGTGACGTGACCATGTGGTTTGGTTAAATAAACTTATCGATAGAGTTCTAGACTATAATATAATTACGTTTGACAAAGATAATTTTCGAATTATTTTATATTTAATTAACGATAGTACATTTTTAGTTAGACGTATTTTGAAATTAGATATTATATTAATCATTGAATGAATGTGACCGAATGATATAAATGCACATATAAGACCCCTCCTCATCTACGAGTATTTACTATGATGTATTTAGTACTATAATCTAAGTAAAATGTAATTTGACTAATGCAATAAATTATAAATAGTTGGTTTCCTTAAGAACCTAACGCCAGGGAACAATGGATTGGCGTGACAGGTAGAGGCATCGAAATAATAAAACTAAGGAAGCGTAATTGAGAACAAAATCAACGCGAAATTCGGCTCCACACTTCACTACATTGACAAAATATCTCTAGTATTCGAACGAAAGAACACACATGCATTTATTTTTTGGCAACGCCCACCGCGGTTCAGTTTGCGTAGAATCATTTTTGAGCTCGAGTTACATTTCTTTAGTTTTATTATTTCGATGGGTAGAGGTAACTGGAAGAGCCGATAACCGATGTGGAAGAAAGGTTCTCGAGTGGCGACCACGTACTGGAAAGTGCCGAGCGGGACGACCTCCCACCGGACCGACGACCTGGTCAGATCTACTATCCGATTCAGTTCTACACCTTGTGGTACACTTTACGAAAAAACGATCACACCTCTACAGATGATGCACAATCAAGAATTGAAAGGTGTATAGGATCAAATCTGTATTTGAAATTTAGCATAGGTAATTAAAATGTTTGTCTAGATGATAAGACTTACCATATACATTGAGCTATAGTGATAATAGCTCAATAACCATATATGGTTTTCCGGGGTGTGATGATGAAGTAGGAGGGCATGCGCTGGATGGGGTTGTTGGAATTGTCGTGAGATGAACTTTGACCACATGTGGTATCCCTGGTCTGATGATGGAGTAGAATGGTAGGTATTTAAACTGTATAACGGAGCAACTTATCCTAGCCGTGTTTGGGGTTGTTGGAATTATCCTGAGAACAGCTTTGACCATATATGGTTTTCGGGCTCTGATGATAGAGTAGGAGGGTAGGTAATGGAACTCCATAGCGCAGCAACGTATCCTAGCCATGTTTGGGGTTGTTGGAATTGTCGTGAGATGAACTTTGGCCATATATTGTATTCAGATTCTGATGATGGAGTTGGAGTGTGGGTAAGCGCTGAAACTCCATAGTGGAATGACGTATCCTTATCCTAACCATATTTGGGCTTTTGAAATTAAAATATTAAACTTAGTTACAAAAATCTTACGAGCCCTTACAAAGCTGCGCTTTTAGCTAGTTTATAGTAAAAAAATAAAATAAAATAATTTCTTAATATTAATTTCATGTTACATTTTTCCCCACGCGTTCATCAGATAATTTATCGATAAAAATATCGACTTTATCAAGCAAATCAAATCTGTCAAATTTAGCTTCATAATTTTAACAGCTCACGCCTATGAAGTATCGTATTTTTTCGGTAATTACTTACTAGCGATAATGTCGTTCTTCATTGACGGGTCCCACCCACTTAGTGAAGTGCCACGCACAACGAACAACCAGACTATCAATAATCAGTTTAGAAATAAAATAAATCGAACATTAGAAGTTAAGATTTAGTTAACTATATAATTTGTTGTAAAAATTTTCGTTATTTGCGCACTATAATATAATATATTATATATCTATCACGAAGTTATCCGTAAAAAAACCACTACATACCCTAATAATTTTATTAGTTTTTAATTGTCACAAATTGATTATTGCCGGTCCAAAAAATCATTATGCTGAACAATAATATAATTAATTCAATAGAAAAAGATATGTTTGTTTTGTGTAATCCGTACAGCATAACCATGCAACTATCGATTCCAAGTTCTATGAGAATAATAATTGATAATCGAACCGATTCATTAACGCTTATACACTACCCATCCCTACTGTAAGTTGTCAACATTTTTGACAGGTGTATGCATTTTTGCGTGTGTGAGTGTCTATGCCCACGGTAGCTTAGTGCTAGTGGGCGAACGAATATCTGCCCTGAGATTTATGTGTGCGTGATTTGGTTGTGTGCGAAATATTTGTAAAAATATGATTGCGTATGTGTAGAAATTAAAATAGTGGGGGTCAAGCGGCGACACTGGTCCTAGTACAAAATTGGAGCGAGGGCCTTTCCAACCTTATTTATCTATTCCGTGGTACACTTTTCACAAACAAGTGCCCGAACTTTGACGCGCTTTATCTTTGTAATTTTTTATTGATTCGAATATTTATTGATAAAATATAACTGACGGATTAATTAGAATTATAATGTTGTTTTGGATCAGGTATGGTTTTGGGCCGTCAAAACGGCCATCATAGCTTTTTTATTGTAAAATATGTATACAGAATTAGTCCATAAAAAAATTGTACGGAGAAGCGTAATCGCAAAACCGTGTTCAATGATTTTAAGTAGTTTTCAATGAGAATTTGTTTTCGAAAAAAGTATTTAACATGTTCAATGAATCATTGCTTGTATAAAGAGATACTGGTGCCGATTCTGTTGTAAATCGCACTAAACTAATTTTAGTTACATCTCATCTCTTTCTTACGAACATGAAAAAGGATAGAACATACTTTAAGTTGTCAAATTAATCTTTGCCGTCTTATTTTGCGTGTATTTAGGCGTGACCGCGATAGATGGCGACTAAATTTATATTGAAAACAAGCATTGGACTAATTTGACAGGACTAAATTTCTTACATCCTTTTCTTATGTTCTTTGTTAGAAAGAGACATAGTGACATTAAAATTAGTTTAGTTGTGAACAACAGAATCAGGGCCAATGTTTTTTTAAACAGATGAATAAAGGATACCCTTCCTTCTTATCATAGATATGTGTGTTATGCTATGTACTAACCTTGCATTATTAGTACCAGCGCCTACAAGGCCCATGGCAAAGATGGCGTTGTAGGCGACATCATTGTCGGAGTCGTGCGAGTACTTGTTGAGCACGTCGATGACGGCCAGCTGCGGGTTGGAGATGGAGCAGAGCGCGATGGCGAGGGGCACCGCGCGACGCACCGCCGGCTCGCCGTAACGACCCTGCACATTATTATAGTAAGTAAACAAATTAGAAGATTTTGGCATACTTTTCATCCACCATTTTATTTTATTTTTTGCAAATGGCGGCTCACGTTAAAACCTATATACATCGATTGGGGACACTCGGACAAAAAAATACTCAGGTGTCTATGTCCTAAAACGTAACCTTACAGAGTTATTTGGAAAAACTTATCGATGTTTAGGTTACTTATTATGGTACAGTAGTACCCAACTAATATGGCTTACCGATGTACCTGCGCAGAGGATACATTTTCAAAGCGCGGGAAACGCTATTGGTCGGCAGCTGCCACTATGTTAGCGCGCGCCGTGCAGAGGGGCGTGACTTGCGAGTGAGACGGAACTAACAGCTGCAGTTTCTTGCCGGAGTCTTCTCAGTTTAAGTGTATTCCGAACCGGTGGTAGATTCAACTGTATGCACCAATGTAACGTTCATAAGTGCCTTACAAGGGCCTAAACTGAATAAATGATTTTGATTTTGATTTTGAGTGTATTATGAACCTTATAGTAGTGATCTCAGGTTGGTTGGAAGTTTTAAGCATTCTTTAGTTAATCTTCGGAGCCATACTTTCTTTTCTGTACGAATGAAGAATCACGACGCGCCATATCAGTTGGGTACTACTGTATAACAAAAATCTTCGAACTCTTTTAAACACTTAATAATATAATAAAAGCAATAAGGAATCAGTCTGTTGGTTTGCCAGTAGCATAGGCCATATCATAAAATGCCACCATATTATAATAATAAAAATAATACTTATATCTTTATTTTCATTGTGAGAGAGTGTTCGTTGCAGCAACAGATCGACCGTGATTTTTTGCATAGAGGTTATGAGCCAGAGAGTACTTAGGCTACTTTTTATCCGGGAACAAGCTAATTTTGTATGAGTAAACTTACAAGTTGTCCAAAGATGCGCGTGCACATCTCGGCGCCGGTCTCCTCGGCGAGCGCGATCACGGCCACTCCGAGTGTAGCGACGGCCTGTATTGACGACAGCTCCTTGTTGTTCTCCTTTTCCTTTTCCTTCTCCTTACTCTTGCTGTCCTTTGACTTGCCTGTTGATAGTTTGATAATGCTGCATTATTAGTATGAGCGGTTCCATTATTATAGACAGATTATATCTAATAATATATATAAAATGCTTTTGTGGGTACGTAAATACGCAGTTTTCTCAATCACCACCAACCCCAATCAACTTCTCGTTGGGGTGGTAAATACCCCTTGGTCTCCAGGTGGTAGTAAGGGAGTTTGGTCGCGGTGGGTGGAAGGGGGTGGTTGTGGGTGGCGAAAATGTTAAAACATATATTGCTGTCCTTTTCTAACGCATGAGGACTTCTGAAAAGATCTCAAAATTGCTGGAATGGTCTAGAAAGTTCGAAAATGTGTAAAACGGTTATAATCGATCTGGAATGTCTAGAAAGTTCAACAAATATCTGGAATGATCTAGAAAATTCTAGAGTGAATGCAAACTATTATAATCGATATAGCATGTTTTGAGAAAGTTCTACAAATTTCTGGCTTCATCTAGAAAGTTCCAAAATGTCCAAAACTGTTATTATCGAGTTAGAATGTTCGAGAACGTTCTAGAAATTTCCAGAATGATCTGGAAAGTTCCAAAATGAGTGCAATTTATTATGATCGTTTTAGAATGATCGAGAATATTCTAGAAAATTTTCGAATGATCTGGAAAGTTCCAAAATGAGTGCAGTTGATTATGATCGATTTAGAGTGTTCGAGAAATTTCTTGAATGATCTAGAAAGTTCCAAAATGAGTAAAACGGTTATAATTGGTCTGGCTTCATCTAGAAAGTTCCAAAATTGTTATTATCGAGTTAGAATTTTCAAGAACGTTCTAGAAATTTTCCAAATGATCTGGAAAGTTACAAAATTAGTGCAATTGATTATGATCGATTTAGAATGTTCGAGAATTTTTCCGAATGATCTGGAAAGTTCCAAAATGAGTGAAATTGATTATGATCGATTTAGAATGTTCGAGAAAGTTTTAGAAGTTTCTAGAATGATCTGGAAAATTCCAAAATGAGTGAAATTTATTATGATCGATTTAGAATGTTCGAGAAAGTTCTAGAAAATTCTTAAATGAGTGCAATTTATTAGAAGCGATTTAAAATGTTCGTTAAAAGTTCTACAAATTTCTAGAATGATCTAGAAAATTCCAAAATGTGTAAAACGGTTATAATTGATCTGGAATGTTCTAGAAAGTTCCAAATTGAGTGCAGTTTATTATGATCGATCTAGAATGATTGAGAAACTTCTAGAAATTTTCCGAGTGATCTGGAAAGTTCCAAAATTAGTGCAGTTTATTATAAACGATTTAAAATGTTCGAGAAAGTTCTAAATATTTCTAGAATGATCTATAAAATTCTAAAATGAGTTCAATTTATTATAAGCGATTTAAAATGTTCTAGAACGTTCTAAATTTTTTTGGATTGATCTGGAAAGTTCCAAAATATGTACGAGTGTTATTATTGATCTATAAAAACCAAATCGAAGTGATGTACATCTAAATATTCTAGAGTGATCTGGTACTGGAAATTTCGGTATATAAATCGAAATTCTGTGACTTTTCGTCAGTTCAATTGTGATTACAGTCGAGTAAAAGAGTAAACAGTTACAAAAAAATATCAAGTGATTTTCACAAGTGAAAAAGAACAAACTATTTGAATGTTCTGGAAAGTCTCTCAATATCGAAAATAGAAATCTATAAATATGTTAAAAAATGTATCTGTATATATTTTTATACCATTAAGGTATAAAAATATATAAGGATACATTTTTTTACATATTTATAGATTTCTATTTTCTATACCATTAAGGTATAAAAATATATACATGCGATGTATTTTAACCCGAGCAACGCCGGGTTTCGCTGCTAGTATATATATAAGGTGTAACGGAAAGGGTACATACATCCGAAGGGGGTGAAGACTACATCAGGTACAGACTCTCTATAAAAAGTTTCAGCTCAAAATACATTACAAAAAAATTCAAACAAAATTTTTTAATTAAAGTTTTTTGAATTAAAATCATAACCAACATGTCACCGGTCAATGAGGGTCATTGTCATTTTGCATCCCTTACTAATATTAATATAAAATTTTATCTTCCGCGATCTGTGCGCCTCGTACCAAAAAAGTGGATTACTGTAATGTATATACAGTTTCCGTTACACCCTGTATAAATTTATGGCATATTTTTATGCTTACTTTTGTTCTTATCATCCTTTGAGGTGCTGCCACTAGCAGAACTGCTACTGGTGCTAGTGCTCTCTTTGGCGTCCTTCTTGTCTTGCTTTTTGAATGCCGTGTCTTCAGTTGATTGTTGTTCATTCTGAAATGATTTACGGCCTTACTTATAAAGGAAATTTAATTAATATACTGATTAAATCATAGACTTAGGATATTTTTGCTACACTAAGCGGACCTCCGAAGCGTGGAAAAGAGATATCACGATCCTTATGAACACTTTTCAACCAATTTTCACGTGAGCCAAAAATAAAACGAGTAAGAGCCCATAGCGTCTCGAGTACTTTCGTGACATATAATTAAAATAATTACGATCGTGCAAATAATAATAGACTAATAACGTGTCTAAATTCCTCTCCATCCTAAGGTTGTCAGGAATATACGCTTCTTAGCGATAAGACCACCTATTGTATTTACAGTAATTTTTAACATTAAGCATTTATTTTTATACTTTGTTAAATACTTTTTGTACAATAAAGAGTTATCTAGCTATCTATCTAAGTCAAGTCACAATGTCTATATTATAGACATTGTGACTTGTTCCTTGAGCAATTGTGACGTGCGTAAAAGAAATAACCCACAAAATTATACATTTCACAGGTAAATGTATTTTTCATCGGAATGTTTATAACTATATTTTATCACAATATTATCCTTAATCGGCTTCAAAATCAGTCGTCTGCTTAGAGAAGCGAAATCTAAATTATATGATTATGACATCCTTTCGAAAATTGTACGTTACGTTAGATTAAGGTTGAATGGATTTGATTTGAAATTTTTAACTGCTTTTTACGATGGTTCAAAAGAATGCAAAAGTGTATAAATCCTGGGAAAATAATCATGTTATTTATGAGAAACCGGAAACTTTCAGTATGACCAAAACTTTACATCATGACTCCGTCACCTATTTTCCCTGTACTTCCCTGATGTCGATGATGTCGACCGTACTGTACTTATAGCATGACGCAATAATCCTGCTACACGTACAATATGGGTGCCATGCTTCATGACGTTTGGTATACAACTGTACGCAACTGTCACGTCACCGCGCCAAGTGTCAACTTATCGAGATGATATACGTAAGGTAAGGTATGCAATACATACATCAGTGTCATAATGCTTGGAGCAGATGTGCAGCATCTGTTGCACGACGAGCACGTCGCCGGTGCCTGCGTACGCGCACATGGACAGCGTGGTCTGGCACAGTGACTGTTGCGGCTCCGGCAACACCTCCAGCGCCGCCATTGTTGCTTCCGTACGCTCTTTGCACCCTGCAGTGCAGTGCACATCATTACGTTACGTTACTTACTATATCTATACTAGTGATTTTAGCAATTTTTTCTATTTGATAATTCCATACCGGCACTTTATTAACTCTTACCTAATGGAGTCGGATACCAGTGTAACAATAATATGGAGTACATCTTATTGTAAAGTTTATTACTTTTCTCTTTTTGTGCAATTAATAAATTAAAAGTAGTAAAGATCTCACCTAAAAAGCATAGACCAAGTCCCAAATGCAAAAATCTGGCGTAAGTGGATGAATGTAAGTCCTTGTTGTCGTCGATGAGACGCTGAATAATGGCGCAGGTCACCTGTCAAACCAAAATTATGTTGAAATAATCTATGCTGCATAAAAAAACTAGTCAATAAACATTCTTGAATGCGGTGAGTTAAAATGAAAGAGCGTTCGTGGTAGCCAGTACCCAGACAGAGGCAGAAGCCTCAAAAATATACAAAGATATAGTGGATGTATACAACAATAATTTAAACCTGCCAACTTCTGATTCGATTTGCAATTTCGAAGTTGGTCCCATTGTAAAAGTTGTTCGAATGTATGAGTACTTTACGTGGTTTCAATATTTTCGTATCCACCCGTATAATAGGAAATAGTGATAGAAGTGTACTCCTTCAGATTAATTTATGTTTACCAGTTGATGTGTTTGTATACAGGTATAAAAGGGGGGTAATCGTCCAGTTTATGAGTGAGTGGTAATAGTAATAAATGTATATCGAAAGTCTCACATCGCCATTACAGGAGCCGACGGCGATGAGCCCGCAGGAGATGGCGGCGAGCGCGCAGATCTCGGCGGGCGCGGCCGTGTCGCTGAGCACGGGCAGCAGGTGCGACAGCACGTCCTCGCGCTGCGTGCCTGCGTACGCGATGCCCAGACCTGACCGAACCGAACCGATGAATAACATTATACATACATACTAGCTGCCCGGCGCAACTTCTTTCGCGTGGTGCTACCCTACCCTATACCGATTGCAGCGCCATCTCCCGGTCTGATTTGTGAATCTAAACCAACCAGGGCGCCACCCAAACGCATATAAAAAAATTCATTCAAATCGGTCCAGCCGTTTAGGAGTTCAGTGACATACACACGTGCAAAAGAATTTTATATATAAAGATACAAATAAATAACAATTTAAATATTATACGTATATGTATATTACGGTACTTATACAAAAAAAAAACTGTCTGTCTTTTCTGGCTAATCAACAAAATGGCTAGATCGATTTTGAAGGGAATTTTACTGGCAGATAGCTGATGTTATAAGGAATAACTTAAGACTACTTTTATTTAAGAAGAATTACGGTACGGAAGTACAGTTCTGCCTCCCCGATTTGCCATTGCACCAACTTTTATTCTTCTATTATTTATGCAGCTCATATAATAATTTCATACAAATCTTTATACTGGGTGGAGATTTCGAGATGGCATATTTTCAACACCTATGTTGGGTTAGTCATGCTGAACAACTTTAACTATGGAACCGAAACTGAATTCTGAAATTATTTTTTTTACTTTCCATACATTATGATCAAGCAAGATTGACATTTACTATGAAAAGTAAACATTTTTTTTGAGAATTCACTATAGGTCCCATAGTAAAAGTTGTTCAGCATGACTAACCCAACATAGGTTTCGAAAATATGCCATCTCGAAATCTCCACCTGTTATATAAAATTCTACTGCATGTGTGTATGTCACTCAACTACTCCCTAAACAGCTGGACCAATTTGAATGTATTTTTTTGTATGTGTTTGGGTAGCTAGTACTAATATAAAAGTTCATATAACTACTTGTACATGGTGATAGAAGTCATAATTCGCCTGACTCTACCAATACATTGTGTATTGGTAGAGTCTTGTAATCAGGCGAATTATTGTATCATAGATCTGCCCACTGTTTCAAACTACATCGCTCAGACATGAGGTTTCCCAATCTATCTAACTAATGTATCATAAATTAGCTAGTCTCATCAGCGTTATTAAAAATATATTACCCAAAACACTGCCAATCCTTAGATTAGAGCTGGAATGTAGCACATAGTCAGAGAGCAGGGCAAGTGCGGGATCACACTCATTGCGCACACCACAGTTGACGAGGCCCAGTGCCAGTAGCGCGCCCGCCTTGATGTGCTCGTCCGCCGTGTACAAGTACTTGTCGATCGGGGTCAGCCCACCATCCACATCCCATAAATGGATCATGCCTAGTGATGCTGCCGCCGATAACATGCCTGATGGAAAAGGGAAATCCCATATTGTAGTTTTACACTTACAAAAAAATTTAATATGACTATGAGAGTAATTCAGTGAAAAACATTAATTACCATGATCCTTATTCTTGTACATCCATTTGTTACCATCCTCAGTGGTGACAAGTTTGTCGCGGCCAAAGCCAGCATTAACAAAAGCGTTGACAAAGGTTGCTGAGAGGTTCTGCCTGGCAGAGTCCACAGGGTGCTCAGTTAAAAGTGAGGGACGTAGAGCCGAGCCAGCGGACTCCAGCCATGTTTTGTAAACTTCTTCGGGAGTTTTAGGCTCCATGATATCAAGCTGTGTAAATTTAAAAAATAATAAATCATTTATGAATGCAGCAGCTAGTTGCCTATTGAACTTCCAAAAGGAAAATGTTATACCTCTCTAGCTAGGCTAAGGTAATGATCATTGATGTGGGCATTGAGAAGTATGGTGCGGAGATCTTCATCATCTATTTCCAAGGGTATGTACTGACGTGCAAGCATGTAGCATAGTTGCTTCTTTATCAATCTATAAAAATAAAAAATAAGGGTGAACAAATAAACAATGTCAAGTGTGCGGCAGCAACACACTCATGGTTTTGTATTCTCAGAACACAATTTCTACAGTACTTACGAATCATTACAAGCGTTGAAGACCTCTTCACATTTTGCTTTGTCATGCAGTTGCATGGCAACCAGTAAAGCACGCGGGTACTCTCCAAAACGCAAGTATGTATCAAGGACTCCCTGTAAGATCTGTGTCGATTCTGGCTCAACTACATAGCTGGCACATCTGGAATACAAATATTTTTTTAAATTTTGGAATATTACTAACGTGGCCATTACTATTTATTATACAATGTATATTTTACATCAACAAGTATCAGAACTTTATAATTATAGTACAGTGGCAGAATGAAAAGTTTCGTCAATCTTCAACTTCATTCATTCAACGTATCACAAGCACATTATTGCTTTACTTTTTGAAACGGAATAGGAATAGACAGAATACACTGAATTAGAGAAAATAATGATTTAACTGTTTGTTATCAAAGTTCAAAATTACTCAGATTAACGTTGTTCGACTGTTTATCTTGTCAAAAAGTTTTTTTTTATTTTATGGTTTGATAAACAAAAACCTTCTTGTTGGTTTTACCTGCTATTGTTATTATAAAATAGGGCAATGTCATAATTGAAAGAAAAAACTCATATTTTATTCGAAGCCATAAATTGTGTTTGACATGATGTAAAAACAAGCAAAACCTTATTCGATAGCAAACGTCACATTTATGTAAATGTTAGCAGCACTGTTAGGAACCTCACTGGTAATATGTTGGTACATATGATAAAATTGATTCTTGCAATCTGGTGCAAGCGAAAACCAATTTAAGGTGATGAACCTTTTCATTCCCTGACTGTACAATAAACTTTTTCTCACCCAATCAAGTAAAGACACACTCTTGGGTAGTTGCTCTGATCCATATGCTGAGTGAGAAGGTCCAGTCTATCAATCTCCATTAGCAGATCACATGCTTGGATCTCTGCTGAATGCTTCATATCAAAGGTGATGACATCACGGACTAGTGCTAGCAGGGTGTCCATATTCTCAACATTCCACTCTTCAGCTATTTCACCTTCTAACTGCCTGCATTTTAGAAATAGATTTATTATCATTATGTACTTTTTTATCTTCATTTTTCAGTTTTATTTTAGTTTGGTGTCAACAATAACATTACAAAAGCTTATGTATGTACAGCATATTTTATTGTACATTTTTGACATATTTTATACTTATTTTTTGTTTATATACTAATGACCAAGGAAGAATACAATATAAATTACATACCTGACATATTCATGACCCCAGTCTCCTACATTTGACATAGTACCAAGGAGACAATACTTCAAACATTCCCTTTTTTCAGCTGCATCCTGCAAACACAATATTTATATTTCATTCAGACAGTTCAGTTTACAGAAAACCATAAAATAGAAGTAATAAAGTAAAACTTACTTGTGAGCCACTCACACCCATAGCAAGTACTGAGATGACATCGGCGCAGAACTTCTTTGTTTTCTCATCTTCAATCTTTCCATAAACCTCCTTGAGAGCTGGATAGTGTTCCCGTAAAAACTTCAATGGTTTTGGCACTGATGTCATTGAAGTTGTCGATGTTCTTATGAGATTGCTCAACATTTGCAAAGCCGGGAAATAGAGCTCTACATCATTACCCTGCAGAAAACAAACACTTTAGGTTATGAAGGATTAAATTAAATTTTTTCAAAAATAACTTGTATGGATTACTCACCACAAGTTTCTCAACTAGCATGTTGAGTTCTTCTTGCAGGCGTTTATCTTCTTCGGACTGAAATTTATTACCAATAATATTACACTTATTGGGTATTGGGAAAATACGGTTTTATCGTGGAAACTATCTTACCAAATCATCACTAGGAGCTACTGCCGGTTCAGCTTTTTCTTTCTTCGTTTCCTCTTGTTTATTTTTCACCGTCATTGTGAAGTTTTATCAAATATTTTGGCAAACTGAACTCGATGAAAATAGTTTTCCCGTCTCATGAGTTTTATAAATTTTGACAAGTCACTGCGGCATCCACAGGGATACCACAATAAAAAAATTATTTTTTCTTTATTTTTTTGACTGAGCAACATCGATTAGTCCACTTAAAGTGAACACACACTTATCCGAACCGAACGCGTCGAACGCATCGAACGAAACGAATTTTAGAATTCTGTATATGAAATCTTATGAAAGCTCACACACTTGCCCGCGTCGAATCGTCCAAATATGGATAAGATTTCCTATACAGAATGAAGAATGTTCACTAATTTAGAATTTTAGCTCTCCGCATTAACTGTAGAAAATAAAAAATATGTGTGAAAGAATTATTTTGATAAGTCAATTAGTTTCTGAGATATGGAATTTTAAAATGAGCGCGCGACGCGGGTTTCCACCGGCCCGGTACTCGATGCGATGACGTCATGTTACACCGCTCGCTCAGTCAATCGCGCTCACAGAACAAATACCCTGACGGGTCGCGCTCTTCCGTATGTTTCCCTAGAAGATTATGACTTTTTGGTTTTTAAATAGCCAATACAAATACTAGAAAATATGTTATACCAAAATGTAAAAATACAACCACCAGTCCACCGGAAAAGTTGATTTTACTCGTTCCAATGATGTCCAAATGCGAGAGAAATGGATAAAAACTGTGAAGGGGTTGGATCTATTTAGAAATAAAAGCAAAGTTTAATCCTGTGAAGATCGTTTTGACGTAAGAATAGTGACAGTCTACTATGAACCTAAATATTATACACTTTTACAAAAGTGTATAATATTTAGGTCCCATAGAAATAAAATAACTAAGTATAGAACGCGAGTATCGCACAGTTTCACCCAGTACCAGCGTAGGCAGATGAGCTATATATATTTATATTGATGAATATGTGACAATAGGGACGTAACTGCGCTGTGCTCCGAATTATCGATAGCCGCATAATTCATTGTAGTATGTATAGGTATGTATGTTGCTTACCTATTTAGTAAGTTCTGGCAAATATACCAACCGCATGTAAGCATACAATTAATATTAAAATTATAACGTAAAATATACAATTGGTAAATTTATTAGGTGCCTACGCATTTCGAATGACCCTGGATGCAAACATAAAAATACGAATTTTTGCTAATTTTGAGGTAACTTAGTACCAGTTTCACTGCTTCCTGATAACGTATCCAGCAGGGTTACATGCGCATGATGCGCGCCTTGAGATAATTTTCTTACCATATTATGTCGTGCGCGGTGAAGTTCAGTTTGAAAAAGCGCGGCATTTATTCATGTGATTTATACTATAGGTACACGAGATGATTCGATGACAAAATTATCTCACGGCTCGCATGTTAGCTTTTCAGAACTAAACTGACAGATGATGATGATGATGAGATGATGGATGATATTTCTGGCACATAAGTTCTAGATATGCTAATTGATAGGCCTCTAATCTCGTAAATTACTGAATGTAGATAGAATAATGAAATAGAACCATATCTGGTCAAAATGCATCGGAAGACGATTCCAACAAGTCCAAACACGGCTAACATACGTTATTCCGTTACGGATTACCAGTGCCTACTTTCCGGATCCATCATCAGATCAGCTCAATGGTCCCAAATTAATGTATTGTCATCAGTACTTGATAATCAGTTTAATCTGACGTTTAGAAGTCGATGAAAATTACGTTTGAAGATTACATTATATGCATACATATATACGTACATATATACATACAGGTGAAGCTTATAAAAGCATGTTAAAAAGCGCCCCACACCATTTTGTCACAGTTTTACCAACATAATTTTGTCGTACGATATGGTGACTAGAAGTAGGTTAAATAAAATCGACATCATAGATGTGTTTACATACTTAGTTACCTACACGTGAAGCTAATAAAAGCTTGTTAAACAACTGACACTTCAGTATAATATTACCGAGAAAGTAATGTTAATTTTGCCATTGGAATTTTTTGTTCAGTCTCAAAAAAGTCGTAAAACACAAATTCCGACTGAACAATTCAATTAATTATTAAAACCGAATAATTACTTTAATATTTAGGTATACTATTAACATTCCATTATAAAAATAAAACATTTAGTTCTCAAAAGGCCTACAACTTGTTTATGAACTATTAGAATATTTATCGACTGCATTATCCGTCGCGCTACATCACTAGTCGCGGCGTGGCAGTGCGGGGCAGCGCGGGAGGCCAAATCGTGCCCGCCCCTCGCGTCTATTTCACTCCCGAGACGTGTAATTTAATTGTTGGAAATGCATTAATATTTCGACTTACCGATGAAAAGTGACATTAGATTTATACTTTGAGTGTGTCCTACTATCATTACTGCACAATCGAACTGCACATTTAACCATTTTTATCGGTAAAAACAAAAAAAAACATCCGAGCAATTCGCACCTGACGCGCACAGCTAGTACTCGACAACGACTACTAGCGCTTGCGGTGGGATCGTTGCCTTGTTCAAACCCATGTCTACTGTTCTCACTTGGTTACTGCCACTCTAGTACATTTTAATTCTATGTTAGGTCCACACTACAGTGTGGAGTTATTTGATACCCCAGCGCAGCCGCGGTTTTACCCGCGCGTAGCGTTTTAATTATTTAACTCCTTATAAATTATCTGAAATTAAAGTAGGTTAAGTTATTCCTTATAACATCCGCTATCTATCAGTGAAAGTCTCGTCTACATCGGTCCAGCCGTTTTTTTGGGGGGAAAAATATTTATTCTAAAATAAATGTAACGTATGTTACTTCTTATAGGTACCATAAGCTAACTGAGAGTAAAAATCCAGTAAAAATCGTTCCAGCCTTTCGGAGATTAGCCGGAAAATTAATAAACAAAAATTTTAATAGCGTGGGAAAATCCTCGTAGGATACCCGACCATATTGGGGGGAGCGACCAGATTATGCCGAACTTTTAGCGGCTTTAGCCGCTAAAAGTTCGGCACACTATCGGCGACACTATCGAGTGTCGCCAACCGTATATAGGTACTTTCATGTGCGTGTTATTTTGATATTACATAACAGACACTTCAATTTTATTTATTTGGATAAATAAAGCTCATTGAGGAGGGGGGAAAGGTCGGTAACGCGTGAGCGATGCTTCGTGTGTTGCAAGCGTCTATATGGCTACGGTAACCGCTTACCATCAGGTGGGCCGTATGCTTGTTTACCGACTTGGTTGTATAAAAAAAAGATAAGACATAAAAAAGGTTAAATACATCTATTCAACTCGCTGCATTTGCAATATAATCAATGTATTTTTTTAAATTTACTAAGAAGAGTATAAATAGGTATAGACTAGGGAATGCAAACCGGTTTCACCGAAAATCGAAAAACCGGTTATTCGGTACGGTTTTGACCAACAAAAAAACCGGTTTTACATAACACCAAAATCGGTTTTTCGGTTATTTTCGGTTTTTATATCAATGTTTGGAAATACTAAAAAAGGAAGATTTGCCGCCGTTTTGTAAAATGAGTGCAATGCAGTGAGTATTTTTGTGATGAACTGAAGTGTCGATGTGTAGTTTGTTGAGCTGGTAAGAAAATAGCTTATAATGATTATTGTTTTTATGATATAAAATATGTTAAACTTTTTTTTACAATACTTATGCAGCAAACTAGCCTACGGCCCGCCTGATGATAACCAGTTACCGTAGCCTATGGACGCTTGCACTTGCAACATAACGGTTATCACTTGCACGTTGCCAACCCTCAACCTTTTTGAAGCGGGGAGCTCATTCCACAGCCTGAGCGTCCACGATAGGAAGCTTCTTTGAAACCGCACAGTACGAGACCATTTTGGTTCCAATGTGTGTGGATGGACTCCCCGTCGGTGACTACGATGGTAGAAGGTAACTGGGCATCAGGTCAAACAATTCTTCAGAACACTGCCCGTTGAAAAAGTGGTAGAACACACTTAAGAAGGCAGTGTCTCCTCAGACTAAGGGGCTTTAAAAAACTTGTGAGCTCGGGGACGTCGGCAATTCTAACGGCACGTTGCTGAACTGAGTTTAAATACCCAAGCTGGTATCCAGGTGCCCACAGAAGACAGAAATACTCCATTGGGCCAGACTTGCGACTTATATAGTCTTTGTCTCGATAAGAAGTACTGCTTCGCTCTATTAATCACACCGAGTTTTTTGGATACCTTGTAGATGACTTTGGAACAGAACGTCTCGCTATAAATATTAATGCGAAGGATCCTAATGCTTTTCGTGATATTGAAGGACATGTTCTAGAAATGAAGAGCCACAGCAAATGGACTTTTCTCAACGGTGAATGCGCAGGCTTGTGTGTGACTTAGTGGAGTTGAAATAGACTAGGTTTAGTCGACCCCAATCGGAGTCACTAGTTTGTGAACTCTCGATTTAAGACGTAAGACCTTCGCGCCTTTTCTCCAATATAGAACGAGGGATATTTGCACGGCTCGTGTAATGAGCGTCCCCTGTAATTTCATCTGCATAGCAATTAATGCTGGCAATAGAGAGTATATCATTGATATGCTGGAGGAATAGTGTTGGGGATAATTCAGAGCCTTGCGGGACGCCAACATTAATGTCATGCTATCGGAGCAACTACTGTCAATGAAGGCTCTTATGTATCTGCCAGACAGCAAGCTGATTGATTGTTTTTATTTTTTACCCGTCTGCACGACAACAAAGATTGGGTAATGTTTTTTTTTATCTATGGACAACATTCGTATAGTAATAATCACGTTTTTGTGTACACGCAAGTTGCTGTGCCGCTATAATTAGCCATGTTCATAATATTACGTTTGACATGAATATTATAACGTACAAAACATAATTTAATAAATGTTTAAATAAGTACTTCTTAATTACTGATCTATTTTTTAACATAAAGTCATCATATCTCATAGCAATTAAAAACCAAGCAAACGTGATATGTTTTTATGATTTCATTCGTATAAAATAAAATCAAAAGCAACGAACCGTGTAGTCTATATAAACGAGTCTCTGATGAAGACGAATCTACAGAGTTAAATAAACTATTTAAAAAAGAGATGGATGAATTGTATGAAAGATGATAACGGATAGAAGGGACGAATGGAAGAAGCGTACATATTGCGCCGATCCCAAATGATTGGAAACAGGGCAGGCAGATGGTTGATAGGTTTCTTTTATACTCACTTCATTAACTTTAACTGACAATAATTCCTCAGTTTGCGATTTTTACATCTTAGGCACGGTTAGTATGTATAATTCGAGCTATAGAAATAACGTGAAAAAAAAACGAGCGAATATTAAAAAAACCGGTTTAAAACCGGTTAACCGGTTTTGACGTCTCATAACCGAAATAAAAACCGGTTTTCATTTTGCCACGGTTTTGCATTCCCTAGTATAGACAAACATTACTAATTTATTGTCTATAATATGAAACTTAAAAGGTTCAATAAGTACCTACTTGCGTTGCAGCTATAAAATCATTATTTTAGGTATATTAGACAGGCAGGAGAGTAAGCATTTGCATTCTTTCTTCTCGCTTTTCGGCGGCAACAGAATAATAACTATTCGTCGATAAATAATAAAACTTATAAAATAATTATATGATTTGGACATCTTATTTAATTATATTGCTTTTTTATATTACATTAATTATTAGATTAAATTTAAATTTATAATATTGCATGCTATTTTGTAGCGAAATGTGTAGACCTTATTTTAAGATTCCACCTAAATTGTACGATATTTCTGGCGAAATAAACAATTTCATTTAATTTCAACCTATTGTATGTAGAATTTACGGTTGCCCTTTTTCAAATCCATAAATCGAATCCAAAATACTTTCCACTAATAGCGTAAGATACCTGCGTACCACCGCTAGCGACTAATATGAGTGAACGGAGCGTTGAAACATGACGTCACCCGCGGTCACGTGACCGTTAGCGAGCCTCGATATTTAGGGGAATTTGAAATGTCTGTAAAATCATAACTACTTGGTTTTTTTGAACGAAACAAAAACTAATCTATTTGTATACATCATTGCTCTACTGTTACAAACTTTCAAGCCATTTTGCATACCTATTAACATTCCTCATTCAAAATTCGTTTGTTCGATGCTTTCGGCTCGGATTCGTGTGCTTTCACCTTTATGTAGATAGGTACCTACAGTAATACCCAACTGCTATTAGTCGGCAGCTGCCGCCCAATAATAGCGTTTCCCGCGCTTTGAAAATGTATCTTCGGCGCAGGTACATCGGTAAGCCATATCAGTTGGGTACTACTGTATTGTGAGTTGAATGTCCAAAAATACAATGTCTTGTAAACTTTTATTTTATTTCTGACAACATACAGTCATTAAGTAACATTTTTACAAAGTATATCTTAACCATCTTAACCTAAAATTGTACTCTTTGAGTGTCAACTTAAGATAGATCGAGCTACTTTTGCATTAAAATATTAGTATCATAATATCATACATCCATAATAGCTGCAGTGTATTATGAACCTTATATATAGTAACAATCTAAGGTTGATTGTAAGTTTTAAGCATTCTTTCGTTAATATGGTAATCTGTGGCCATACTTTCTTTTCTGTGCGAACGAAGATTCATTGAATTTCTTTGGTTGGGTACTATTGTACAGCTTGGCATAAAAGTGTAGAAACGGAACTAACTTTTTTGTATCCTAACCAAGGAATTTTTACACTACGTAGTATAGAATATCCTTGATGCTGACAACGGTACTATACAGCGTGTAAGGGACATCGCCGCACAAATGGATACCATGGGTCCAGGACATGATTTTGGACCTGGGGGGGTCCAAAATCATGTGTTGGAATTTTTCGTCGGTTTTTCCCAAATTTTTTTAATTTTTTTTGAGTTTTTTTTTACTTTAGACTGTTCATTATCGTTATTCTTACCTAACCCAAAGAGATTTAAAATAAATAAGTTATTAATTCATTACTTTCACTAAAAGTAGCAATGTAAATAAAACTAGAAACGGTGTCTTATGGCGATATTCGCCTGCAGTCAGCGACATACTACGTAGGCACAACGTTATCGCGCGTTTAAATCGCGGTGTTCACAATACATTGCGCGCTCGAAAATGACAATTTCTATAACCAATCATTAGCGAGGTGAATGACTTTCACAATTTGATTAGTGGCATTAGGTGTAGCCTTTTCGCGAAGTTTGCGTTACCATGCAAAATACACCCTGTATGTATGTGCCTTAGAAAATATATATGTCTAGAAAGAGTATCCCCATACTACATGACTTTTAAAAAGTGGCCAACTTTGCTACATCTTAACCTCGCGGTACGTCATTCTGCTTGTCATAGTGACGTTTATACCAGTTACCAGTTGTTGAAAAAAATCCAATAAAATGGGGAAAAATATATTACGGTGTCGATATCTTTTTAAACTCCGAAAATAAAAGTGGAATCGGGATAATACATGATAATAAGAATAAGATTAATGTCGCCGATATAAATTAATACTTTGATGTCAACGAACAGTAATTATTTGCGTTGACGTTTCAAATCAAGCAAATCAAGTCACATCGAGTCAAATCGAGTCAAATCAAATCAAATCGAGTCAAACCGAGTCCAATCGAGTCAAACAGGTTCAAACCGAGTCAAATCGAGTCAAACCAAGTCAAATCAAGCAAATCTAGTTAAATCCAGTCAAATCGAGTCAAACCGAGTGAATCGAGTCAATAAGTCAAATCGAGTCAAATCAAGTCAAATTGAGTCAACCCGAGTCAAATCGAGTCAAACCAAGTCAAATCAAGCAAATCCAGTCAAACCGAGTGAAGTCATGTGAAATTGAGTCAAAACAAGCAAATCGAGTCAAATCAAGTCAAAATTTTTTTTTTGGCTAGGTCCATATATCTTCACTACGGCTTCTCCGAATGATGTCTATCCATTGGCTTCTTAAAATTGGATCATTTGGTAAAAAAAGTCTTATTATTTAAGTCAGTTATTACAAAATTAAAAAAAGGTTATTCGACACGCGTGTATGTAATATTATTGAAATTGCAACATATTCACAATTTAAAATAGTGTCCGCCATATTGAACTATTTAGTTACTGGTCCGATTGCTCTCAAAATTTATATTTATGAGACCCTTGGACCATATAACGTGAATCCATGCTAAAAATTAAAAAAGGGGCCGCCATATTGAACTATTTACTTACTGGTCCGATTGCTCTCAAAATTGATATTTGGGAGACTCTTGCACCATATAACATAAATCTTTGCTCAAAATTGAAAAAAAGTGTCCGCCATATTGAACTATTTAGTTACTGGTCCGATTGCTCTCAAAATTGATATTTGAGAGAACCTTGGACCATATAACATAAATTTTTACTCAAAATTGAAAAAAGTGGCCGCCATATTGAACTATTTAGTTACTGGTCCGATTGCTCTCAAAATTGATATTTGAGAGACCCTTGGACGATGTAACATAATTTCTTGCTCAAAATTGAAAAAAGTGGCCGCCATACTGAATTACTGGTCTGATTGCTCTCTCAAATATGAATTTTGAAAGCAATCGGACCAATAACTAAATAGTACAAAATGGCGGACACTTTTTTCAATTTTAAGCAAAGATTCATGTTATATGGTCCAAGAGTCTCCCAAATATCAATTTTGAGAGCAATCGGACCAATAACTAAATAGTTCAATATGGCGGACACTATTTTAAATTGTGAATATTTTGCAATTCCATTAATATTACATACACGCGTGTCGAATAACCTTATTTTTTTAATTTAGTAATATCCGACTTAAATAAAAATGTAATAAACAAAATGTGCATGGTACGCACATATACAAGTTTACATCGTACGCCTATGCAACGCGGCACTACGTAGTTCAAATGATTTTAAACAGATGGCTGTACAGTTTACTTGTATGAAGAAGTATTTTACAAAATGTTCCGGTGACCGCATCCATGGTTATATACATCACTGACTATGATGGAAAAACCGAAAACGACAAACACGTCAAGTTAAAAAAAAATAGGTCCGCCATCTTGAAATTCAAAATGATATTCGTAATTAGCTCGAGGAAAATCTTAAATTAATACCCATTTTGATTTTTTCATTACTGAAGCGACTACTTATCTTACATGACATAATCGTCATTAGTATTTAAAAAAAAAACATTCGACTTTCGACTCAAAAATTCGACTTGTCCACCGTCGCTTTTGATTTATATCAGTATCTACATACTCGTATTTAACTATTGACTGATATTACCATGGGAGTTTTGAGGGCTAAGTTGTACATTGACGCCCAACGATTTGGGAGCTCATTTTTTTTTTACAGGAAGGTTATATTATTAGAAGGCTCTACACAAAGTTTCAAATTGCGGAAGCAACTGGTTTATGAGAAAAAAAAAAAAACAAAATCGTGAAAAATCTATGCAATATTTTGTCACTATCGTCATTTTGACATACCATTGTCACGTTTCGTTTCATCTAAGGAACACTAAAATGTATAATTTTTTTTAAGTCTTTGATTACGTAAAAAAAAAACATACCTATTTTTTTTATACATTCATGCTATTTACTTAGGTATTTTTCATGTCAATTTTTATCATTTTGCATATAATAATCTACTTTTAATACGAACTTTTACCAAAAACATGTAAATAGTGTGTAAATAGTATTTACCGACATAGTGAAACCGAACGTAATAGCCGGCGAGCGCTAGTTACAAGTTTATGCACATTAAAAAGGATAATAAAAAATAAACTGATTGGTTAGGTTAGGTTTGAACTTTGTAAATACCGTGCGCGAGCCGAGCGAGCGCAGCGAGCGGTGCCGCGGCAGCGGCCGGCGAGCGTTAGATAGAAGTTTATGCAAAATAAAAAGGATCCACAGGTCCAAGCAGCAATTGACCCCCCCCCCCAATAGACCTCAGACCCAAAAGGTGAATGAACCTTTTTCTCTCCTAGACCACTAAGACCACCAGACCCCGTGAAATGGAGGGGGGGGCGTGAAATGGGGAGGGGGGGGGGAATGGGTGGCTCAAAATTTGGATTAAACTTCCCCCATTTTTAGGAATATTCTCCCCATAATCCGATGTTAGCACAAGAAAATTCGACATTTTTGTGAAAAATTAAAATCATCATATCTCAAAAAGGGGGAGGGGGCGCAACTTTTCCTTCACAAGGGGGGGTTCTAGACCTCCCCCCCACCCCCCTCCCCTCCCTCCCCCCCTCCCCACCCTCCCCCCCTCCCCACCCTCCCCCCTTAAATCGATGGGCGTCAATGTACATTCCTACCGTTTTGAGTTCATAAACTGGCAGCACAGGCAACACATAAAAAAATGGCGCTTACTCAAAATATTTATTTTCGAAACATTTCAATGGCTTATATTGCAGAAACTAATAGGAAATATTGTTACTTACCGATGATAGGTGAGTTTTTTCGTTGGTCTAGATCGACCCATGTAGTTTTTATACACTTTTATCACACAAAACGACATTTTGAAACAATACAATTTTGGTGAATTTGGTTGTGTCCCAGTGACGTCTCGACTGCACTGAAGACGGGAAAATGATTAAGCCCCTAACAGTTAGGGGCTTTTTTTATCGACGCGTAAACAGCTTCGTAGCTCCGTCTGGATATATCATTAGTCAAAGGTATGTGCTATGATTGGTCATCGTGTGTTATAATATATATGGGCATAAACAAGTTTTGATACTTGCGTCATGGTAATTTTATACCAAATATTACCTATTTAAGCATTCCATTTTTATGGTAATACTAGCAGCGAAAACCGGCGTTGCTCGGGTTAAAATACATCGCATGTTTAGTGGTATAAAAAATATATAAGGATACATTTTTTAACAGATATTATAGATTTCTATTTTCGATTTCGATTTGGTTCTTTTAGTTAGACCAATAATAACACTCGTACACATTTTGGAACATTCCAGATCAATCAAAAAAATTTTGCACTTTCTCGAACATTTTAAATCGCTTATAATAAATTGCACTCATTTTAGAATTTTCTAGATCATTCTAGAAATATTTAGAACTTTCTCAAACATTTTAAATCGTTTATAATAAATTGCACTCATTTTAGAATTTTCTAGATCATTCTAGAATACGGTTGGGTTTCTTCCCGGGAATAAACCCAACTTCGAGTAAATTTCCAATTTGGTGGGAAAAAACCCGGGAATTTTCCCATTGGCTGGGAAAATACTCAAATGCTCACATTTAGTAGATTTTGCGTTTATAGCGAGAGAGACCTTTGCCAAATCGTTCGAATAACATTTAACAAGATTTCTATTAGGGTCATACACATTTTTACACAACGCAATCCTTCGTCACAAAAATTTTTTTTTTTTGTGACGAATGATTGCGTTGTTGTTAAAAAAGTGATGTTTTGGGGTTGTGGTGGACAGGCGGCGGCCCCACACAATTCCCACGCCGCCCGGCTTGGTGGTAGTACATACTCGTCCGACTGGCTAGAGATCACCCTTGTGAGTAAATCTGTCTGGAAGCAGTTGCCTTTGTTTCGATAGGGTTCACGAGAGCCAGCCCCCCTATATCCGAAGTGTGCGGCATGTATGATGGTGGGGTCTAGCGATGCGATTTGGGCGATCTCTGATTTGTGTGGCGTGTTGGGTTGACATGGGGGTCAGGGAGACCTGGTGAAACGTCTGTCCGCTGGCCGCCCGCCGGCTAGTAGGGGACTCGATTTTGCAATATCAGGGGTCAGTCAGTCCACAGTAATATCAACGCCGTCCTTCATCATCTTGAGAGAGATACAGAAAACCTGCCCGAGCGATACATCGTATCATCTTATCCAGTGTGCGTATTCATCCAGGAGGGCATCTGTTGTCGACGTCTGAATAACCTAGAAGACAGAACCCTGTCTACTCTCTGGCTGCGCGTGGACTACGGTGAGTAGGTATATACGGGTGGACTGGCGTGCATCTACAAGTCTCATCGTGGCGACACTGAGACAACTCGCTTCTTTGAACGCGTCCAAGAAGCGACTGCCACTGTGCTGGAACGGTACCCCATAACCGGGTGATTGTCCTCGGAGACTTTAACGCCCACCATAGCGAGTTCGGTTCTTCACGAATTTACCACGTTAGGAAAACCGTTTATGACTTTGCTTTCGTTACGACTACGCAAGCACTACCCTTATTGATTGCCACTGGATAACTCGCGTGTCACGATAAATAACGTGTTAAACCACAGCGCAGAATGCTAGTACCAGCGAAGAAGAGTTTGTAGCGATTGAATTTATTGGAGAAGTGTATTGAGGTCAAAGATGTAAATAGAATTTTTGAATTACAGGTCGAAGAGAAAAACTTTTGGGGATGCAACTTCAGGTGGTCTTGAGTATCAAAAGTGAACCCGGTACCTTGGTGGAAGGCTATATGTGGTAGTTCTAGTACATGCAAAGTCCTTTCTCTCTGACTCCTACTTTCCAGGATATGTTCTTGGAGATCAACGTGATCGTGATCTCCTGGGGTACTGGGGTATGGCTTTATTAACCAAAATTCTTTAATTTCGGCTGTTCTATTGAGTCAAAATCAGAAACTACTGCTAGAAAAGTATAAGAATCCTCTTTAGAGTTAAGTGGTACTTCACACCATGCATCGGAGCAGTTTCTGCAACAGCAAAGAACAACGTCCGGTTGTGGGTGGACTGCTCACTTCACCATCGGATGGATCTGCCAAGTACCGATGATAGACTTATCGGCAATGAGGAGTTGGTGAAGGCAAGGTCATAAGACTAACTCATTAGCGAAAGGTTGCTATAAAATGAATACTGTAGCGTTTTTATCGAACCGCAGGGCGTTGGGGTTGGGAGAATCCACACATTCAGAGTGAGCGGCCAGGTTATGCCGGGCTTGTACCCAAAACGCCACAATGGTTGTCATCTGCAGTAATCTGCACTGTAGAGGGGATGGGCTCTCGTGCAGAACGAGCACGCTTACGTAGCCCGTCCCGGGTCCCGGGGGAACTGTGACATTCCTCCAAGGTCCGCGTGGGTCCGCGCGTAGGTAATGTAGGTACGTACAACAGCGAGCATGGTTGAAATAACAATCAAAAGCATCAAATATTATTTTTTTTAGGTACAAAAAGCCTTTTGAGTATTTTCCCGCCGTTCGGGAATATTCCCGTATTTTTCCATTCTTTCCCGTATTTTCCCGTATTTTTCTTTTCTTCCCATATTTTTTTCTTTCCCTGCCCATCCCTATTCTAGAACTTTCTCGAACATTTTAAATCGCTTATAATAAATTGCACTCATTTTAGAATTTTCTAGAATTTCTCGAACATTCTAAATTGATCATAATAAATTTCACTCATTTTGGAACTTTCTAGAACATTCTAAATCGATCATAATTTTGGAACTTTCCAGATCATTCGGAAAATTTCTAGAACTTTCTCGAAATTTCTAAAAAATTCACTCATTTTGAAACTTTCTAGATTGTTCTAGAAATTTCTAGAACCTAGTTTTGATACTTTGGTATTAATTTCCTTCAAAATAAACAAATATTTCTAAATCTTATCTGATATCCTTTCTTAATAATGTATAATAAATCAGCTATTGGTTGGTATGTCCTTTTCACGTCATCATACAACTTAAAATGTAATATGTCTGTGTATTTTGAAAACCGTAATTGCTCAGTATATTGCCGGCTCTTCTCATCAGCAACCTTCCAAACAGTGCATTAGAGTCTGACTATTACATATGAGTATGAACTACAAAGGCTGCATGAAATTAACATTGCTTTTTTCCCAACGATCGCCTGTCAGTCAACCCATTCTGGGAACTTGGCCGAATTAGTAAGGGAATTGCTATTATTATTGCAAATTGTCTTACTTAACACAATTGATAACAACATAACAGTACCCATAGAAATAACATAAATATAGGTATGTTATTTCTATGGGTACTGCTTACAAACCCATCACACCGTTCGTTCGTTAATGCGGGCGGCGCATTCGCGACGCGAATGTTTCCTTTTGTAGAGTTACATACTCTTTGGACTGTTTGCCTACCGAGTGTGTAAAATAGTACTGAACTTGATAGAATCCCGACCCTTTGTAAGAAGATAGAATACTGTTAGATAACATTGCCTGCCGTGGTTTAACTAACCCATCCCCACTGCCGTATAGTATTACTTATGTTATATTACTAGGAAGTATTTTTATTAAGAGCAGAGGTAGAATTAGCATCAGAAGAGTCATTAAAAAGATGCCAGTTTGTCCTATGCAGCAATGAAGATACTTAAATCAAAACTGTATAAATGCATTTAGAGCCGTAATAAAAACAAAGATTATAAAAATAAACTAAATAAATACACCATGCTTATGTTATTTATTGAGGGTACGTCAATTGTAAAAAAAGTCCAAATCCATTTTAAATTACCATAATTGTTATGCACCGGTCAGCAACATTCATTATTCAGTGAATTATTACCATTCAAGTGGGACCATTCTACGTATAACAGGATTACGGTTTGAAATTGAGAAGATTTTGTTTCAGTTTATAACACGCGGTAGTCGGTGCAGGTTCATTTTACTAGTGTGATATTTTATATTTGTTCTTGATACCTATCTAGTTTCTGCAAAGCGTGAGTTTTTATATTTTTTGCAACATGATTTTATTAGCAAATAGTGGTTTTCAGGTAGACTAAATCTAAGTATATCTAATAAAATAATTGGACTGTTTTACAAAAACCTTAAACCGACTTCAAAGTACACTAAGAAGTAATCAAATCCTGATCTGATGACAATCGGACCAAACGGGAAGTGTACCCTTTCAAATAAAAAAAGAATTTTCCAAATCGGTTAATAAATGACGGAGTTATGAGGTAACAAACATAAAAAAAAAAAAAAAACATTCGAATTGAGAACCTCCTCCTTTTTTTGAAGTCGGTTAAAAAAGACTTGTATTGACTGACTGTCGGATCTATCAACGCACAGTCTCGTATCCTCTATTTAACTAATTTTAAATAAAGGAAACTTTATTTAAAATTAGTTAAATAGAGGATAACGGGTGAAATCGTGAGCGCGAGCGGGCATATCGTGGTTTCGATATTGGTGTGCATGAAGATAGCGTGAGTGTGTATCTATAAATATATACATGAACTACCTAACTACTTATAACTGTTACCTACTCATTTCCATGGTACGATAGGTAAGTTAAGCGCTGCTTAGTTTGGGATCAGAGTGAGGTGTGAAGATTGTGCCAAGATTATCTAATTTTCAATAAACATTATAAATAGCTATTTTAAATATTTTTATAGGTAACTAATATTTTATTTACTTTACAGACATAATGCAAATCATTACAAGGATATTTCAGTACAATAAAACCTATAAATTGTTAAGAAACAGTGCAATTACAACTTTTGCACATTTCAAAACAACACTGTCTCTCGAAGACATACCTCGTCCACGATCTTTGCCTTTCATTGGAACCAAACTGAGCCTTTTGGCCTCTGGTGGCGGAACAAAGTATGAAACAGTCTTATTACTTTCCTTTTAATTAATTTAAAATTGTGTTTAACAAATTTATTTAATCCACTAGGTTGCATGAGTATATTGATTTCCGGCATAAACAGTTGGGTTCTATATTTTATGAAAATCTAAGTGGCAGTACAGGATTAGTTTTTATAAGTGATCCGGCACTCATGAAGACCCTTTTCTTAAACTTAGAAGGGAAACACCCAGCACACATTTTGCCAGATCCTTGGGTGTTATATGAAAAGCTTTACGGTGCAAAACGAGGTCTTTTCTTTATGAATGGCGAAGAATGGTTACTTAACCGCCGCATTATGAATAAATACGTACTGAGAGAAGACGCAGAAAAATGGTTAGAAGCACCAATCAGAGAGACTATAGAGAAATTTACTGAAAATTGGAAAGTAAAAGCTAAAAAAGAAAACTTTATTCCAAACCTTGAGTCGGAGTTTTATAAGCTTTCAACTGATGGTGAGTTCTACCAATAAGTATGATAGAATTTTTAAAGGGCTAATTTATGGTCCGTTGTGCAGGACACCGTGACAGCCGTCAAGACTTTGCTGGACGTTCACGTTCATGCTCAGGCAGGTGTGAAGGTATGTTGTATATTATGGCGCCCATTTCTTATTCGCCTAAGAGAGGTAGATACATAGCGTTTATTCGCTCAAAGAGCACCTCCACCATGAGTTTTCTACGCTTACGTAATCTAGGTACATGTGAATATTTTGTATGACGAGCACCACCGCCTCTAGTGGATACTTTTGGAAGTAATTTCATACAATATGTTTCACCGTAGTCGCTAGCGACTGTAGATTTCGTTGGCGTAGAAAATTCATGCTTACTACTCGACTAGGGAAAGAGAGAGAATAGCGGTTATGCGTGTATTTTTAAGAGAGGTAGAGCATAGCGTTTATTCGCTGAAAGAGCAGCTCGACTGGGGAAGTACCTCCACCTTACAGAATACTGCAGCCAAATAACTTTATGTTGTGTAAAGTTGTGTTCCTGCGCGTGAGTAAGGTCGCCAGAGGGGGAAAGGTCGGTAACGCGTGAGCGATACTTCCTGTACTGCAAGCGTCCATATGGCTACGGTTACCGTTTACCATCAGGCGGAACGTATGCTTGTTTACCGACTCAGTCGTATAAAAAAAAAAAGGGAAGTATTTCCTGCGGTATTCTGCAGCCTAATAACCTATGTTGTTGTATTACTGCGCAAGAGTAAGGTCGCCAAAACTCATTGGGGAGGAGGAAAGGTCGGTAAGCGTCTAAATATCTGGCAACGGTAGCCGCTTGCCATCAGGCGGGCCTTATGCTTGTTTACCGACTTCGTGATATAAGAAAAGAATACTCGTTACTGACTGCGTGCAGCAGCGCATAATTCTCGTCAACGTCATTTATTGCCCCTAAAAAAAGATTTCCTGGAAGCGCTCATTCAATTGGAACCTTAGAAATAATTTAAGACATACTGTATGATGTAATTGAATTAGGTACAGTTTAAAATAAACACGCTTTAAAATGCCCCGCACTAAAGTGTTAAATAATAATTATTGACTCTTTAGTCTCCGTCTAACCCGTAAGGGCCTTACCCCCTTATCTATACATATAAAATGCTTTGTCCTGAATGACTGACTGACAATCAACGCACAGCCTAAACCGCTGATCGTAGAGACCTGAAACTTGGAGGGTATGTTCTTTGTATGACGTAGGCATCCGATAAGAAAGGATTTTTCGAAATTCTACCCCTAAGGGGGTGAAAAACGGGGGCAAAGTTTGTATGGGACAACGTGATTCCTTGGTCCGATCTACTTCATATTTTGCATAAACATTCCTTAACAGAATTGATGGAAGACGTGTTTCGTATTTTATTGAAACTCATCGCCCAACGTGGTCAAAAAGGGGTAGAAAGTTATTTTAGGGGTGATTTGCATCGAAGTTGATATCAATACTCCTTAGTACTTTTGATTTAAATTACATTTTATTTTGACACACGTTTGAAAACTCAATCCGAATTTCACAGATTACAGAATAAGGCAGATGGGGCGCCCGGAACACGGGAGTGAGGCCAAAAAAGCAAATACAAATTGTAAAACACATACCTGGCCCCTATTTCACCAGACGGACAGGTGCGACAATTGTCATGAAAATATGGCAATTGCCGATATGTCACGATAATTATTGTTTCATAAACCTCTACCATATGTCAACAAAATCCGACGGTATGTCAGCTGATGACAGGTGTTATGTATTGAAAAATTACAATTCTCACGTCTCGCCGTTCGTAGGGTTAACTAATGCCCGGTTTCTATGAACAAAAACGCATCGTTTTGCTTACCAATGGTAGGTTTTTTTATTGTCAAACTGGGAATATACATCATTTTGTAAGCTAATATGTTGTAAATCTTTTTATATCCTGGATATGTGGCCCCCACGAGACAGGCTTGACCTAGTGTGGGGACCACCAGTAATCTAACTGTATAACCGTGTTATTTTTAAAAATGCAATAAAACTTATAAACTTATAATATTACCTTTTTTTTTTTTTTTATACTACTTAGTCGGTAAACAAGCATACGGCCCGCCTGACGGTCAGTGGTTACCGTAGCCATATGGACGCTTGCAACACACGAAGCATCGCTGACGCGTTACCGACCTTTCCCCCCTCGCCAATGAGCTCTGGCGACCTTACTCACGCGCAGGAACACAACTTTACACAACATAAAGTTATTTGGCTGCGGTATTCTGTAAGGTACTTCCCCAGTCGAGCAGCTCTTTGAGCGTATAACCGCTACGCTCTGCCTCTCTTAAAACCTCTTCTTTCTTACCTGTGATAGCTACTTCCATATGGGCGGGTCTGCTATGCAAAGCTTTGAGGTCTTTGCTTCATTATTAGTAAAGATATAAGAGTCTTAATTTTAACCAATAACGGCCCATAAATTATAGAAATCGGCCATAAGATCACCAATTTCCACACATACTTATATATTTTTTGCTGCTACATAGTTGTTTTGTTGTTTTAATTTTATTTTTAACGGGCTATTCTCTAACATATTTTTAATTTGAATTAAATTACACTATTAAATAAATACATAAATAATTACATGGCATTTACTACAAGCGTTTGAAATGAAATATAATAATTATCATATTTATCATGGATAACCAAAAAGATAAATTAATAAAAAATATTCGCTAGGTAATCTGATTTTCTTTAAATGTTCGTTCTTTATAGTATGAGAACTCATTGAGACTATTATCGCCACCACTACCTACCTATGTACTGCTTTCGCGAAGAGCCAATTTGAAATGATCACAACAAAAACATGACAATTGTAGTAGAGGAAGGCGACACAGGTCTTGCCCCATGTCAATTATTTCCGACAAATTTACAAATATGTAGAGTTGTAAAAAATTAACATTGGTGCCGATTCTGTTGTTTCATAGCATAAAAAGTTGCCTGTCATGCCTGTCATTGTAAAACTACAATTATAGATAAATCTAAACATTATATCAAACAATAAATGTTTATGAAACGATTTTTTTTGACAACTTTTCGCATTTCCTTAGTAATCTAATGCGAATTTGTAGAAGTGTCGCCTAGAACCTGTCACCTGTAAATTGTCACATATCACCTGTATCAGCTTGGTGAAATAGGGCCCTGGTATTCGCTTTTGAATTTGTATTTGCTTTGTTTAAAAAACTTTATTTAACGAAAAACACTTTCGTTTAAATAAACTTTGTGGTTTTTTTGGCCTCACTCCCGTGTTTCGCGCGCTCTATCTGCCTTTTGTTTTGTAATCTGAGCCGATTTTATTCAAAAAACTTGGTGCAATGATGGTGCAATGCAATACTCTTTAAAATTGGAATGTCAAATATAAAAGAATATTTAAATCGGATTACAATTCGAAATGTTCTTGCATATTTGAATGAAAAACTTACCTTATGCCTTGATTTTCCTTGAAAATCTCTTAGATTACCTACTTAGCGAATATTTGCGATTGCTGTATAATTTGTTTGGAAGTTCACTTTCACTATTTAATTAGAATATTTTGATTGTAGTTAATTTAATTTCTTTTTCATTTGTTGTTATAATAATATATAAGATTCTTTGAGTTTTATTTGTTAGTGTATAATATTGGTTTTTAGTTTTAATAGTAAAAATATCCGTGTTTGATTTTTTGGGGTGATTTGCATCGAAGTTGATAGCAATACTCCTTAGTGCTTTTGATTTAAATGTTCTTCTATTCCAGTTTTTAAGAATATTGCATTGCACCAAGCTTTTATGTGAGTTCAACTTTTTTTGAATAAAATCGGATAATTTTTTAAACATTTTTGTCTGTCTGTTCCGGTTCATAGCTGATGTTATAAGGAGTAACTTAGAAACTTTTATTTTTGAAAAATGATATGATGAAACCGTACGCGGGTGAAACCGCGGGCGTCTGCTAGTTCATAATAAAGTTATGAATCATTTTAAGCTAAAATTCCTAAGTCTTTATCTGACAGGTGACGTATGGTGAATATGGTGATCGAATGAATAAGGGGGTACAGTATAGTACATGAGTAGTACCCAACTGATAAGGCGCGTCGTGAATCTTCGTTCGCACAGAAAAGAAAGTATGGCCCGAAGATTAACGAAAGCAGCTATTAAGTACTTATTACACCGCCGCGACGCGATTACACTTTCCTGTTTAAGTACTTATTACACCGTCCTAGTTAGATTAGAACCATCCTAACTAGGAAGCAGGAAGCTAGGAATCGCTCCAATTTAGGACGTTTAGGGATGTAACATTGTACTTCAAAACATCGATGTTTTGAAATAAATATATAAGGTCCTTCTAAAGTCTTGGCGTATATTTTGAGGGATGAATGTATAGGTCATTAAAAACAATAATATAAAAATAATCCTTACATTGAAAATACAACATTATTTATAAATTAAAACTTGGTACTTACTTCCATAAAGTTCAATTTTGTTTTTTTTTCTCTTGAACCATCAGAAGGATTATTTTTCTAATATTTTTTTTGATTACTAATGACTTATACATCCATCCCTCAAAATATACGACAAGACTTTAGAAGGACCTTATACATATAATAATATCAATAATAAGTCCTTATAAAAAGTCCATCACAGACGTAGCTATAATATATATATTAATATAAATCAGAGCAAAGCATATTACGATATATTTTCAATACTAATCTTTGAGTTACCGCACACGCAGCTATAATATATATTTCTGTTACTTCACCAACTTGTACTGTAACTTATATTATAGCTCGGCATATTAATATACTATCATAGCTACGTCTGTGATGGGCCTGTTGAAGAAGAAGAAAGCACGGTGAACCAACGTAATCTGGATTTCGTCGGTCGGCAGAGCACAAACGGAATGAATGAATGATGTCGATGTTTGTGACTTTTGACATCGATCTTAAAATAATAGAATACCATTGTATTTTAAATGTGTTTTCTTTTTAAGATCGGAAGTTCATAAATGGAAGCTAGCTAAGGTATCGAGTTGGAAACTGTTCAGATTTGTTTAATGAACATAAAGGAGCTCATTTGTATTCATTAAAATTTTAAGTTGTGTGATCGGTACCTAAACAATTTTATTACTTAATACAATTTTTTCTAAATTTTTAGTTTTTAGGTCCAATAAATTAGGTACTTATTTATACCATTTTATTATGCTACTTACTAGGTACCATTTTTTCATCCAATCTTACTTTCTTTAACATTTATAATATTTAGCTCTAGTGCCTATCTGACTCCACCAGAGACCCTGAAAACCATATATGGCCAAGATGCACCCTAATACGATTCCAATACGCCCAAACACGGCTAGAATACGTTGCTTGCGCCGCTATCAGGGTTCCAGTGCCTACCCTCCGACTCCATCAGACCCCGAAAACCATATATGGTCAAAGTTCATCTCACGACAATTCCAACAACCCCAAACACGACACATACCTACCGTCCTACTTCATCATCAGACCCTGAAAACTATATATGGTCAAAATGCATCTCAAGACGATTCCAACAAGTCTAAACACGGCTAACACACTTTATTCCGTTATGGAGTTCCAGTGCCTACCTTCCAGATCCATCATCAGATCAGCTCGATGGTACCAATTTATAGTATTGTCATCGTTAATTGATAAGTATGCAAAGTTTCAGGTTAATCTGACGTTTTGAAATCGATGAAAATTACCTTTGAAAATTCCACATACATTTATAATAATAATAAAGCCGCAGGGCAGCTTGTGGCGAGCTGTTGGTGAGTAGCGACACCACGGACCCGTGATCTCCCGGGGGCGGCACCTATGCCCCCCCCCCCCCCTCTGGCTTGCCTTCACTGGCCGGCCAGAGTGGAGCGCGAGAGCTATATGCTCGACAGGGTGGAAGTGCTCAATCTGCATAATAGCCTGCCGCTCCGAGATTACTCGCGATGGTGAAACCGGTGCACACCTCTCGACACCCTTAGCTGTTGACACCAATGTTGCTCCCTTTGTCACCTTTGTTTCGGTGACTGTTTTTGGGGGGCCCATTTAGTTAGCGGCGAGTGACCGTCTGCCAGGATTATCAAGATTGAGACGTTTGATTTGACAGGCGTCCTGTTGTCTCAATCAATAGCCCAGCAACTAGTCCAGCAAGCTCCCTTCCATAGACCCAGTATAGTTTCCTTCTTCTCTGCAACAGTCCTTGCACTTCGCGGATGCTGTCTTTGGCCGTATCTCTTCAATAGTACGGGCAGAGATAGAATCCGCTTAGTGTACATATCCCATCACATTAAAGTATCTTAAAGGGGCCTCTACGTGTTGGATCTGTATCCCCATGCACGCCTTCCAAAAGGACCGGTCCTTGGACCGTGAAATTCCAAAAGGAAAGATACAAATAATAATAATAATCTTTATTGCATACAATCATATATTGGGTAATACTGTACTTACATACCTACTGGTGAAGCTAATAAAAGCGTGTTAAAAATGATAACTTTGCTTGTTTACAGTAATAATTAATGTGTTGTTGGGTGACAGTTTATCACATAAGCCAAATAATTATGATATACTACTGGATATGTTTTCGGAAACAGTAAAAAAGATTTTCCATACTACCACTAAACTGTATGGATTACCAGTCCATTGGTGTCATCGTTTAAATTTAAAAGTCTGGAGAGAGTTCAAGGACTGTGTAGATATGTCACTTTCACTAGGTAATTAAATGATTAATAATAAAAAATAACCTGCTATTATTTCGTATGGCCGTTTAATATAAGTACCTTACTTTATTTCAGCTCAAAAAATAGTAAGCGAAATGTTGAAAGAGCGTCAAGAAAATAACGGACTCATTGCGAGACTTTGCGGTGAAAATATATCCAACGAAACTATAACGAGAATTGTTGCTGACTTTGTTATTGCGGCTGGTGATACGGTAGGTAGTTGATTCTTAGTTTCCAAGTGGTTTCCAAATAAAAAAAAACTTCTTTGACTTGCATAGAGACTCTCCATACAAGTCAAAGAAGTTTTTTTTTTCCCTCGGATTTTTTTTCTAATATTATTTTTTGATTACTAATGACCTTATATTTACCAAAAAAAATGATGGTCATGATTCAAATAGGTACCTAGTACCTATTTGAATTACCAATAAAAACCAGTACCAATAAAAATTTAAAATGTTTATTGCAGACTGCATATACTTCGTTGTGGGTCCTCTATTTACTTTCAAAAAATGAAGAAATCGTTAACGAAATACGAATGAGAGATGTAACATATATTAAATATGTTGTTAAAGAGTCTATGCGACTGTACCCTGTGGCTCCATTCTTGACCAGAATTTTGCCCAATGAGGGGATTTTAGGACCATACAAACTCGACAGAGGGGTAAGATACATTTAAATATATACCTACAATAGATTTACTCAACGTAATGGTTTTAGTCCGAGATCCTCGGCCCGCCAGACCTTCCTTATTTTCTGATGGAAAAAATTTATAGAATTGAGTAGTGTTTAGTACTACTTCAAACGTTTGCAAAATTGCTAGCTTGTCCCGACGGCCAATTTAGAGGTACCACGTATGAAAGATATGTATTTTTTTTTATAAATTAACTTTTTCTTACATGGGTTATGTAGTACTACCTATTAAATATTCTGTGCATGCAGGGAGTAGTTCTTACGTAAGATCTTGAAATTTTGTTCAAACAATAATTTCAATAACATCAAACGTCTGCCGTTCAGTATAGGCGCACGTCTCGCAGCGATGCAATACAACATTTTATGGAGCTGTATTTTTTTAAAACTACACCTAGAAGAAACGCATTGAAGAGAGAGGAAAGACGCATGGCTTCGACCGTGAGCCTTCCTCTATCCGGTCTGGTGCAGCTGAACGAAAGAGATTTTAAGTTCCACTGTCATTGATAGTGAATTGGTTGTTGCAGAATATTTGCCACCTGATTTTTAAACAATTGAAGATATGATCCAATCCAATTGTACCTATTCAACGCATGTGATCACTGATCAGGAATGCTGGTAAATTGAGATGCGGCATAAAATTCTACCGGAATCTTTTGTCTCCTTTCAATCAGTTCATTGTGGTGCGAATCTTCGTTCTTGAAGCCGTTAAAAGATCGGCTCTTCACAGCTTATTTTCGGGACTGTCCCTGAAGATTATCATAGATAGGTATTCTATTTATTATGTAAAGTTTCTCAGAAGTTCTCTCTAAAAAATACTTTACATCGAAGAAAGCTGTGTGCAGTTTATGGCATTGATTCTAAATTAAAAAGACAACCGTGCTTTAACCACAGATATGCTTTAACCGTATATTAATGATGGGTTTGAACTATTTAGACGGAAGCTTAGGTGTATTCTAAACAGGTGGTAGAGGCAATAGTAACGCTGATAAAGTCAGTAAAGGCCCTGATAGCCTTATCAGGGCCTTAACTGAATTACTGCCTTCATTTGATTTCTTTTTGATGACATAATTGTCTGAGGCTGTCTAATTGAGGCGGTGGATACAACGCAAGGCAGGGAGCCGTTCCAGTCGCTGATTTACTTGCTGATACACGTTAATACGCTTTATATGAACTAAAAAGTATAGATTACAGTACAGTCAAAATACTTTTCCAAAACACAAACAACGCATTTTCCTTTTACTAGGTACTTATATCGTAAAATTTTGGCAGATACTAATCGAAACAAAAAACCCGACTGCGTAAAACAAAAATTAACTGAAAAGAGAAAAACAAGCTCTTTAGACCGGCCGCATACTATAAGAAATTTTCTTATAGTATGCGGCCGGCCTTAATCTATAGAATTTTAAACATAACTTGAATGCTATAAGATATTGCAGTGGGGGACAATCCAATAACCTAAGCGATGACATTTGCAGTCGACGTCTCCGTAAGCTTGAAGACCCTTGTTTCTCCGTGTTATGGGTTTTGGTGGATACCGGCACGGAGAAAACTATTTACGCTGCAGTGTACAGGTCCCACACAGGCGATCAGCAGGGCTATTTTAAAACGCTCGGATTCGATATCGGAAACGGAATCAAAAACTACCGAGGCGATATTGCGCAACTGCTTTTTTAATTTCCGAATTCGAATATTTTTGATGTTTCTTTACCGAAATATCAATTCGATTCATCGAAAAGTGTTCGGAAATTAAAATAGCAATCGCTGAAATTCGCCTCATAATTTTTTGAAACCGTTTCCGATATCGATTCCGACGTTTTAAAATAGCCCTGCAGGAGACAACCAGGCTCTTTAACTACCTCAGTGAAACAGCGATGTAGTCCAAGAGCGGTATCCGTCGGCTCAACTTGTGTTTCTGGGGGACTTCAATGCTCACCACGAAGAGTGGTTAAGCCCAGACCAAGCTGGGCGAGAGGCGCGCCAATTTGCACTGTCGCTAAATCTTGCCTAGCTCGTTGATCAACCGACGCGTATACCAGATATTGAGAATTACACTGCATATTGCCTGGACCTTCTGCTGACTACTGAACCGGACATTTACTCGGTCGTTGTATCCTCCCCTTTAAGGAGCTCCGACCACTGTCTGGTGGAATCTGTATCCCACTTTTCACCACCTGATTTAAGCCCTAAGGGAACCAGGCGGTTGTGGCGATACAAGTCAGCAGATTGGGATGAGATGCGGCACTTTTTAGCTTCATATCCTTGGCGTGCTACGTGCTTTCTGTCGGACGACCCCACTACCTGCGCCGATGCCATAGCTGATGTGTTGCGCCGGGGTATGGAATACTTCATTCCATACTCCGACGTATCCATTAGCGGCTCAGCCCATCCATGGTACAACACTGGACTGGATGCCGTACCAGTGAAGCTCTCAAACAGAAAGCACACACTGAATGGGCTAACGCGCGTAGTAGCAAAGACTCCGACGTTGGCATAAAAAAGAAAGCCTATAATAAAGCTGCCAAGCAATGCAAAAAAGTGCTCAAAAGGGCTCGTTTCAACCATATTGGCCGAATCGGCTCCAAACTTGCCACTTACCCCACAGGTAGTAAGGCTTTTTGTCCTTGGCCAAATCGGTTGAAGCGAATTTTTGCCGCTTGTCACTACCTCCACTGACCAAGCCTGACGGATCACTGGCCCATAGTGCAAAGGACAACGCGGATCTATTCGCAAACCTTTTCGCTAGCAACTCTTTCTTAGATACCACCAGCCAACCTCCGCCTTGTCTTCCTCACTGCGGCTCCGAAATGTCGGATGTCCGCAATACGAACTGAGAGCGATTTGTTCAGGAGCCCCTCAAGCGGAGTGATATTAAATGTCATGCTTTAGTAAGGCGGACTATCCATCTGGGTAGAGGCACTATGCCCTATGAAAATCTTTGGCTGATATCTAGTATGAAATTATAAAATAGCCTCAGTAAAGATTTAAAACTTATCTAATATTTTTTTTTGTTTAGCCACTTTTGTCATGGTTAATTTCATAGAATCTAGCAACTTTTTATCTTAGGTTAAACTATTTTTTCACTAGGCAAGGTGGCAACACTGAATGTCAGTCAGTCAGTCAACTCATAGATTAAGGATATGCGAGTCAACTGCAGACTGCAGAGGTGTGTTCACATTGTGTTCAGTTCAGCGTTGCCATTAGGGTACGCACTAGTACGCATTGCGTATAACGTTCTCAGGTACTCCTCCGCCAATTTGCGTACTATTTTATTGTCAAGCAAAAAAAGAAACAAATTTTGAATATTAAAATAAAAATATTACATAATTTTTATTTCTATCAAGCTGGTTTCAAAATGACATATTTGCGGTCCAAAGCATGAACGTAGCACTAGCGACCCCGGTATGTTTTTTAATTCCATGTTCCAAGTTTATTTCCTTTATAGTTCAGGAATAGTCTAGATACATAGAATACATAGGAGGATAATCCTTTTAGAGTACACTATCTTCTAATACCATTAATTATTGTGGGAGAAATTATTAAATAGTATTAACATTAAGAATAAGAATAATTTATTTGCTAGAGACATTATACCAAGCAATCCAATTCCGCAACTAGTCAATGATTTTGCACTGATTTTGAACAGTATAGATCAATCACTGTATCGTGTGTTCTTGACTTAGCCAATCAGACCGCATTGTCGGTGGTGGAAAATTGGCGGAATAGATTTCAAACAAAATTAACGTCATCATTGCGCTTCTTTGTGTTATTTGTTCGATAAACTTACTTTACCTACCTATATGAGAAATTTCTTGAATATTTTTTTATTCACTGCATACTCAAAAGTTAAGTTTCGTACTATTTTTAGGTGCTGTGCGTATCCTAAGGTGAAGTCACTCTGGCAACGCTGGTTCAGTTACTACACACCGGGTGTGAAAATCGCCGTGTGACTTTCGCTCCTCAATCGTCCGACGTTATTGAACGACGAACGTATTTTCTATGTATTTTCGTAAATTCCCAACTAACAAGTGACATTGACAAATGATTGACATTATTTGATAAATCGTTTTTTTTTTATCATAGTTTTGTTGCTGTTAAATAATATAAATAAAGTAATTTTGTATGTAGTAAGATAGGTTTCCAATCCAGGAAAAATTATTTTCTATAATTCAAAAAGTATTGGCGCTATGTTTCTACTATTTAGTTTTCACCCACCTATTTCACGGTGCGATCGTCGATGTTATTGAACGGTTCGGTGTGAACACTCGGGCGATCACACGGCGTTGTTACTGAACGCACCCTCATTCCATCTGCAGTCAAGTGTCGGACAACCAAAGAGTATTTTTTATATCTGAGGTCTGAGAGGTGGTGTCAGTTAGGGGTGTGAGATTAATGGAAAAGAATCAATTATATCGATCGATTTTAATCGAAATAAATAATCGATTTATGCGAAAAAAACATTTTTTCTATAATTTAATAATCTACATGCTTTTCATATTCCAATAATAAACCTAAAAGATTCATATTAACAATTTATCGTATTAAAAATCAAATAAAAGCTAAAAATCAAAGCGTTCTTTTAAACTTTCAAGGTAAGGAATAAGGAAACCAAATAACATTATTGATACACATTTTCAGTACCATTAAAAGTTTTATTATAATAAATATGAAATAATTAGCATCCCAACAAAATGACAACCTTATTGTCTCAAAAACCAAAATATAAATCAAATAAAAAAAAATTGCAATATATGTCCAGTACTATTTTACATTTGACTAGTTTTAAAATAAAATACTTAAAACGATAGTTAAAAAAGGTAGGTATTTTCAACCAACTCTATGGAAAGAAAATGTCTCATTATTGTCGCAAATGTTCAGTCCTCTTTTACATTTGACTAGTACTAAAATAAAATCATCCGTCGCATAGATGGTTCTGTTTAACAAATCGATTTAAACGCCTAATTCATATAATCGATTTATTAAAAATAGATTAATATTACTATAAAAATCGATTATATAACGCGCTGGTACACGTCTAACGTAGCGGACAACAAACTTTATTGTATTTTTAAGCTACATTTGGAAATTTCAGTAAAATTTGATGAGGTGTAGCAGATCTCGCCGGGAACTTACTCCCCCTTATTACAAAACATGGTTTAAAGTAAAACCAGGTTTAAAAATAGCCTCGTCGCTTTTTATTGTATGACGTTAGAAAGTGACCGAACGACAGTAAAACCTGGGTTTGCTTTAAACCATGTTTTGTAATAAGGGGGACTATGTTTAGTCATAAAGAATCAGGTCCTAGCATTCTGACAAGCAATTAGAAGTAAATTTTGATAACTTTTAGCAACTTGCAGGATTGTGATAAATAATTTTGTTCATATTGTGACGTAGAAGCAGAATATCGAAAACAATATTGTTTAATGCCCTTTTAGTTTCATCAAAATTCAGCTCATGTTTCCTATCAGCGTTTTTTTCTCAGACCTGTATTCCAGAATTCGCCCATACTGGCTAGAAGAAAAAACATTCTGTATATTTTAATAACAACAACTTAATTTTATTCATAGCTTTATTGTGGCTTTTGGGCTACTTTAGGCTACCTGCTCTGAAATTCGGCTATTTTAGGCTACTTAAGCTGTGAAAAATGGCGACATTAGGCCCAGTGCTGTTGGCAACACTGATCAGTGTTGCCAGCGTAGGCGATTTATCGCCATTTAGGCTACTCAGGACGAAAATTGGCGACGATAAATTCGGGATGGCGACTGGTCGCCTTTTAGGCTACCTCAACGACAAGGTAATAATATAAACCAAACCAAGAAATATAGCTGTCTCCCGCGGTTTCACTTCTCCATGCTATAGGCTATCTGCATAGCAGGTTTCAAGTTTCATGATTATGCGTTGAGAAGTTGAGGCGTAAAGGCGTAACAAACAAACATGTTTGTTTCGCCTGTGATTTGGCCAAAAGTGTATTTGCGTGAGCTTGCCACCACTACTACCTATCTGTGCTCACCACTCGTGCCTCATACTGTATCTGCTACATGCAGTGAAAATCGCGCAAGGGTGCTCACGCGAGTGTATTTTTCTCCAAATGCCACGTATGTATGTATACTGATTTGAAGAAACTAACAAGCCCACACTCGGCGCCGGTACACGCCTAACGTAGCGGACACTATACTTTATTGTATTTTTAAGCTACATTTGGTTCAGTAAAAAATGACGAGGTGGAGCAGATCTTGCATTTGTTTAGTCATAAAGATTCAGCTCCTAGCATTCTGACAAGCAATTAGAAGTATCTTTTAGCAACTTGTGATAAATAATTTTGTTCATATTGTGACGTAGAAGCAGAATATCGAAAAAATTTCTTGAAAAAATTTCAGATCTACGAAAACACAATATTTTTAATGCCCTTTTTAGTTTCTTCAATATTCAGCTCATGGTTCCTTTCAGCGTTTTTTTTTTCAGACCTGTAGTCCAGAACTTGCCCATACTGGCTACAAGAAAAATCATCCTGTATATAAATTAATTAATAACAACATCTTAATTAGCTTTATTGTCGCTTTTGGGCTACTTTAGGCTATCTGGTCTGAAATTCGGCTATTTTAGGCTACTTAAGCTGTGAAAAAGGGCAACATTCGGCCCAGTGCTGTTGGCAACACTGACACTGATCCCTAGTTGTGTATACAACATATTCTATATGATCTGTGATCCCTAGTGTCAGTCAACTCAAGTCAATACACAGAAAGAAAGGGAGTAATTTTTATTTATTTTAGCGATTTATCTAACAGTGAATTGAAGTAATTTGTTAATAAATTCAAAATAAGTAAAAAAGAAATATTACCTTTGAAAGAAATGAATTTATACAAATTTGTTAACCAATTTCATGTTATACCTTTGCGGAATTACCGGGCATTTAGTGTCTGCTGTGGAAATAAAGAATACGAAAAATATCAAACTAATACCAGTAAATCGAGCAAAAAAACCACAATGGCGCCATATTTAAATATTAAAAGGAATTTATCATTTGAAGCATTTGTGAAATGGCAAGAACAATCATATATCAGTATATCCAATAGCTATCCAGTTCATGTAATACAAGATGGTTTAGTACATTTTCATGACATAACCGGTCTACCCTGGTGGGCTACCGTAGTCGTGTCAACAGTACTTATACGAATGTTGATGACCTTTCCTCTTACAGTTTATCAAAAACAAATATTAGCTAAAGTAGAGAATATCAGCCTCGAGTTGAAAGATATGGTAGAAGAGCTGAAGAGAGAAACAGCAATTGCAAAAAAGCTTTATAACTTAACAACCAAGCAAGCTGTCAGTTTACATAAAAGATCACTTAAAAAACAGTGGGTGAAACTCATAGAGAGAGATAACTGCCATCCATTCAAGGCAAGTTTGGTTGTGTGGTTCCAACTACCTTTTTGGGTTTGCATGTCCTTTGCACTTAGAAATCTTGTGTACACAAGTGGTACAGATCCCACAGCAATTATTACATTAATAGAACTATCAACTGGAGGTATTGGCTGGATCCCCAATTTGATTGAGCCTGATCACTCTCTTATCTTACCAGTTGCATTTGGATTGATTAATCTGTCAAACATTGAACTAATGAATATGTCTAAGTTGAGGCAGCCATCTAAACTTTACAACATAATTACAAATGCATTCAGAGTATTCTCTGTAGTAATGATACCGGTGGCAGCTTCTGTGCCTTCATGCATGTGCCTCTACTGGGTGACTTCAAGTAGTATTGGTTTGATTCATAATGTGGTCCTTCTCTCACCCCCTCTGAGAAGAAAACTCAGGATACCTGAAGCTCCAAGTGAACTTGAACAACCATACAGGCACATAAAAAATGAAATCAGTCAAAGATTGGAAAAGATCATGCCTAAAAAATCATAAAATGTAATTATGACATTCATATATGTAATAGTGTTGCCAATGCAAATTTTTAGGCGGCCGTGTACATGAGGTAAAAAAGCCTTATTTATATGGAAAAAGACCAACGGTGGGCCTGTCACTGCTTAAAAAAAGGAAAAACATTTAATTAATGCCAATTAAATGTTTTTAACATTAAAATCCTTAAAACAGCTCCATTTGAATAATGTTTGCAATTCGCTATTTGTTTAAAAAAATACGACAATTTATAATTTGTTTACTTATTATTCCCGGTCAGAAAGGTTACTCCAATGTTCGAAATTCGACAATCGTATAGTGCTGTTCCTCTCGAATTCCTGTCAAACAATATTTGAGTTAATGGAACGGCACTATACGACGGTCAAACGTGCATCGGAGTAACTCTTAGGTACCCGTATCATACCAACCCATACATTAATTAATAACCCTAGAATTTGCAAAAAGCCATAGAATCTGCTATGGCCACAGGGATGCAGCTGTAGGCCGTGGATTTCGTGATTTTTTGGCCTGAAAGCCGTAGAACACGGTAATTGCCATAGCATTGGCAACACTGATATGTAATATGCATCCAAATCACATTATAAACATGAAATCAATAATAGCAAAAATGTTGTGCAACTTTTTTTTCTCTGGCCATATGGAAATCCTAATAGGAAGAAAAAGGAGGAATGTTGGAGGGAATCACAAGTCAATTAAAAAAATAAACTTGCATTTTTTAGATTATGATTCTTCAACATTCATACAAATTAACTTGCTTATGACAATCATACATATAATTTTGCCTGGAATTATCTTAATATATTTTTATATTGGACAGTCGAAACAAACATAATATTAAAAAAAACTACATAATATAAATATTATAATATACATTTTGGCCAGAAAAAAACATTATGCACAGTGTTAGTGTTTCATACAATTTAAGTAAATTTTTAAATTTATTTCAGACTCCAGTAATAGCATCAATTTACACATCAGGCCGCGATGAACAAAATTTTAGTAAAGCTGATGAATTTCTACCATTCCGCTGGGACAGAAATGATCCAAGGAAAAAAGATTTGCTGAACCATGTGCCATCAGCTTCATTGCCTTTTGCTTTGGGGGCCAGATCGTGTATTGGTAAAAAGATAGCCATGTTACAGATAACAGAATTTATAAACCAGGTAAGATTCAAGCATAAAATATTTACTTTGTACATTCTTTGGCTATTCTCCAGTTTTTTATCTCAATGCTATATTGCATCACATGTGATATGTGGGTCTTAATCGCTTGGCTGTGATAGTGTGATGTGATATAACAATAGAAATCGATTGTTATTTTTTAACCGTAAGTCAATGGGTTAAACAATATTATCAGTTCACATATACTGTAGAGCACAGTACATGTGATATGTGGGTCTTAATCGCTTGGCTGTGATAGTGTGATGTGATATAATAATAGAAATCAATTGTTATTTTTTTACCGTAAGACAATGGGTTAAACTATATTATCAGTTCACATATAGTGTAGAGCACAGTAATTTATTAGAGATAACCTAATAATAAAAAGTACAAATACATTAAACAAAATTCATGTTTCACATTCATGATTCACATAATAAACCAAAAAACACAATAACTAATGAAAAATATGTCTCATTTAATAAAATTAATAATACTACAATACAATAAAATGAATATTATTAGATTATTTGTTATTAACCCTAGAAAGATAATCTGCGTAAAAAATACGCATGCGCGATCGAAATATTGCTGTATTTTTTTTATTTGCGCGAATCAGGCGCTGAGGGTTTCGGTAATCTCACTCGTCGCTTGGAGCATGCGTAAGGTGACCGTTTCGCTGAGGTAAGTGCCATCAATTTCTAAATACAAACGATGGCGGAGTAAAAAATACGCAAGATTATCTTTAACGTGATTTTTAAGATTTCAACTTCTTCGACAAATCGTGTTGTTTTTTATTTGTAAGTTATTGTTGTGTAGTTTTTGCATTATTACTGTACTGTTTATGTTTCTATAAATATTTTGGCCCATCAACGCTAAGATTGGGAGTCGAAATATGGGAGAAGAGCTAATTCTCGCTGCTCTTTTAGAGAGTGATGGCGAACATAACGTAACGACTCAGATAGTGAAATTGTACATCACGATATTGAAAATGACGTGAAAAGAGGCTTTCATAAATGAGGAAAGGAGAGAAGACCCGGCTCCTGGTGAAAATTTGCTCTGATGTCATGTAGCAGAAAATCGAATCGATGGTATATATGGTTATTGGTATTCTATGGAATGATAAGTATAGCTTGCATTAGTTGCATTATTTCCAGCCGCAATGTTTTCAGTAAAGTCGACAACGTTCTCAGCCGGAAAAAATACATGTAAAATCTTAGCCTACCTCAAAGATAACCGTTTATCGGCAATTGATTGGAAACCCCTACTCTGTAGAAATATTTCCGGGAGACTATCTCCAACATCCTGCCAAAAGATGTCCCTGATGTCCCTGATGCACCAGAAAACAATCCAGAGGAGCCAATACCAAAAAGTCATATTATACTGTGCGTTTTGCCCCTCAAAGAAACGGCGAAAGGCAAAAACATTGTGCAATAATTGACAAAAAGCTATTTTTCGAGAGCATAATGTTGACTTGTGTCTAAACTGCATCTGACTGATTTATAAGTCATTACGTGTGCTTTTATAATAGGCGGTATCTTAAAATTTTTGAATGTTTGTTAAAATTACTGACTATTAGAATAATTTTTTTTACTGTTATTTTTTAAAAATTAGTTTCTATGATTTGATGATTTTTGCAGAGGCTCAAAGTTTTTGCTTAATTTTAATATGATTAATTATTATATACACATAAATCATTGTTTTTATTATTCTTTAATGTATAGAAAAACAATATAAAATAGCTTTTTTAATACCAGCATGTAAAACAAAATATTATAGCCTGTCAAAATTCATGCGTATATTTTACGCATGATTATCTTTAACGTACTCTAAAATATGATTATCTTTCTAGGGTTAAGGGCGGTATGTAAGCTAAACGTCATAAACAGGGTTCGCTATTTTAGTGGTTTATGAATGAAAACATGAAAGAAATAGTATTATATGAACATAAACATAAAATCAAGACACCAATTAATAGATCCGTGTTGGCTCTTTTTTTTAATTTGCCCCAATAACTAGCAAAAACATTACAAATATTACCAAAATCACAAAAATCGAGGTTTGCCTCTTTAGTGATACCATCAAATTTAGAATCCATTTTGTAAAAATTATATATAACATCGAATCACAAATATATGTACAACAGATCCGTGGGGCCACATTTTCATTTTTTTGTACGAGAATAACGTAATTTATTTATTAATAAGCATCAATTTTGCGACGCCATTTGTCCATATATTTTTCTATGAAATGTCATATGAAGCTTTATATACAAGACGCAATCGCGAAAATATTCAGTTCCCCCCAGTGTCCCAAGGTGACACCACGTCGCTTTTTATTGACACCGGAAATTACGTCATCCATATATCTGTATACATGCGCTTGTCAAAAAGAACATAATAAGTGCATTTTAATTTTTTACATTATCAGAGTTATGAAATACACCATGGACATTTTGATAAATTTATTGTTCTTATGGTAATCGGTATCAATTTCATGATTGGTTGATACGTCCTTAGTCTTTTTGAAAAAGTCCCGTATGCCAAAATATTTTCCTTGTTCTCCCTCTCAGCCATTGATTGCTTATTTTGTTACTTGCCTATAGATAGACTAGTCTTATTAATAAAATATAAATAAGATTCTATTTTTAATCATGCGGCTTTATAATGAATCGTCGATTCTGAACAGAAGGTTAGGATACGGCCATCGATATAATATATGTATTTTATTAGATTTCACGTTCCGAACAAAAAATCCGTCGATTTTGATGACAGGGGGGGCGAGGCGGGGGCCTGCGCGAAGCGAGTGCACAGTACTCTGACTGTTGCAGGTACAAGCTGTGTCTAACCAAAATATACAAAAATGTAGCGCCCCAGCCGCTTATAGATTATGGTTTTCGCGCGACCAAAACATCTTAAGCGCCAATGAATTTCATAGCGCCTACGCGTTTCGTTCAACGTGTCGTTCCTATAGAATTTACACCACAGTCGTGGCATTTAAATGAAGAAATATTTTTTCTATTGTGATATTATTACCTATTTATTCACTTGAAAAACAAATAAGTTTACTTACTTGACTTTGATTTCTTGTATTATTAATGCCGCTCCGTACGCGCCCACACTGCATGAATGTCGAAGGCACACTAAAGTAAGGTGAACGGAACGCAGTTCAGTTAATTCGAACCGAGTGAATCTTGGGAATACTGTGTATATATAGTAGAATGCTAGTAGAATACAATTATATCGATGGATACGGCCATTTATAAATAATTCACTGTTCTTATATTATATTCTTTAACTATAAAGCTATTATTGTTTATTTACTTTGTAGGTTTTATTTTATTAAGCATAACTTAATAAGCCTCTTTGCAAATCTTTACAATTTAAATTCTTATAATTTTTAATTCTCGTCGTCACACTCTACTACGCCTAAAAGTCATTGTGAGCATTATCCATAAAAAAATATTATTAATTATGAATAAGAAATCGATATCTCGGCACCGGTGCATCATATATAACATTATTTCTAGAGCTAATATACCAGGTTGTTCAATAAATTTTGTCGTTCGATACGAGAAACACGTTTTTATTATTTGAAATACATTTTATTATGATGATGATTAGCACTACTCTTAGCCAGTACAACCACCGACCCATGTCCTATACAACCATTCAAACATCAACCACCATGTATTGTAATTAACTTAGTTTATAATGACTGGTACCTGAATAGTTGTATCGGAATAGCCATGAAGAAACCAAGGAGTGCGTGTTATATAGGAGTGACACGCTCTGGGGTGGGAGAGGACGGCCAGCTAATCGCAACCAGCTAACCACAATCGACCGACTGTTCAGCCTATAGATTAGGGATGAGCGTTGATGTATGTTGAGTGCTGGAGTTTTATTGTCTTCTTTCTTATTTTGATTTTTTGTTCCTGGGTTGGATTTTGTTATTTCTTTGTTGTTCATTAGATTAACCTCCTCCATGCACGGGTATAGCTTCTATGGTTGAGAGGCTCCTTGTCCATTTCAGCTTCGGTATGTGTTTGCATATTTCTTGGTCTTCGTTATTATTCTAGAGTCAAATTGGTTGCCTCAGGCACAAAATTTAGCAAGGTTTTTAGTATAGTAGTCAAAATATTCTATATCATGCGCCGATTGATTTTTAAAGTAAATATCTGTTTTCTGGGTTTGGATTTTGGTGTACTGTAGGGCCGTAACATGGCCATAATATATGGGACTGTATTCTATCAGATGTGTGTTTGAAAACTTAAGTTTCCTGGTTAATGGGATGAGAAACATCCAGGACATCAAGGAGAACATATCGTTTGTGTTCCCGAAAGTATTATTTTTGGTTTCCTATCCTGCTTGGTGTATGAAGTTCCGTGATTTTAATCTGATCATGGATGAGCATTTTGTCCTGGTTTAATTAGTGTTCAGCCTCATTGTTTATCAGTTAGTTTATCACAAGTGCTCGAGCTGTACACACCTCAGTGCAATAATTGTTAGACCCGGTTCTGATGCCTATAATTATTTAAGACTATACATGTGTCAAGTGTAGTGAAGTGATTATTTAATTGTAATATTAGGTCTTTACCTATGAAATTGCCCTTTTGTATGAAAAAATTTAAACGATTTTTTTTCATGTATTTTTTATTTGTATTCATCGAAGTAATCACCCATGCAATCAATGCATCTTTGCCAACGCAGTGGCAGTTTATTGATGCCCTTCTTAAAGAAATCAGCTGGATGGCAACAAATTCTTCAAAGGCATTTTGTACTGCCTCTCGGGTATTGAATTTTTTTCCCGCCAAGAAGTTATCCAAATTCTGGAAAAAGTAGTAGTCTGTAGGCGCAAGATCTGGTGAGTAGGGCGGATGATGGAGAACTTCCAACCCCAGTTCTTGCAACTTGGAAACGGTCTGAGCAGCGGAGACGAGCGATTGACCAATACTGGTTGGAGATGTGCCAGCTTCTCCATCATTGTGTTCAGTTCTTCACAGTACACATCTGCAGTAATGCTCACCCCGTTTGGTAAGAAGCCGTGATGAATCACACCGGCGCTAGACCACCAAACAGTGACCATTACTTTTCGTAAGTAAGGGGTAAGTTTTCGTTTAGGGCATTGTTTAGGTGCTGAACCAGGATCCAACCAACTTGCTGAGCACTTGCGGTTATCAAACAGAATCCATTTTTCATCGCAGGTAACAATGCGGTTCAAAATTCCTTCATTTGTGTGTCTGTTGAGCAGTGCAAGGCACGTTTCGACGCGTACTTCGCGCTGGCGATCATTGAGTTCGTGGGGCACCCATTTGTCAAGCTTTTTTACCTTGCCAATTTGACGCAAATGGACCAATATTGTTTTGACGCTAACGTCGAAAGCTGCTGCTAATTCAGCCGTTGATTGTGTATCATCAGCTTCCACAATCGCCTTTAATTCATCATTGTCGACCAAAGTCTTCGGACGACCGCGAGGTTCATTTTTCAGGTCGAAATTCCCAGAACGGAAGCGAGCAAACCAATAACAGGTGGTGCGTTGGTTTGTAGTGTTAACTCCGTAAACGTCGTTGATGTTGCGTGCCGCTTGTGCGGCGTTGCTGCCACGACGGTACTCATATTCCATAATTACTCGAATTTTTAACGTATCCATGATGACGAAAAAGATTGAAATGCGATGAAAATGTAACACTAATCAATAAACAAATGACTACGACCGCAGACCATTTAACGTGGGCCATAGCCATTTATCCTGCAATGGCCAATTCAGTACTGGATACTTTATAATTAGCTAACGAACATTTGTTAAATTCGGTCGACTGATAGGGAGTTCTGGGAGCACCCCCGCAACCCACTATGACTCGTTCGATGATTTTTTAGTATTTCATATGCAATTATTCCGCAGGGTTTCAAAACACCAGCTTTCCGCAGGGTAAAACAACGTTAAACCGTCGCTTCGGAAATGCTCTGTATGACGAGAAGAAGCGACGCAACAAACTCCTCAGGGGCCCAATGTGTTTATTGTCGTAATAATAGGTCTTTACCTATGAAATTGCCGTTCTGCAGTACTGGCCATTTCAAATCAAAATATTTTTTGTTTGGCTGAGAATTCTAATTTCAAATTAATTTTATTTTAAAAACATGGCCTTGGCCATGGACTTTTGGAAAAAGAATTCCATGTTGAGTCATAGTGGGTTGCGGGGGTGCTCCCAGAACTCCCTATCAGTCGACCGAATTTAACAAATGTTCGTTAGCTAATTATAAAGTATCCAGTACTGAATTGGCCATTGCAGGATAAATGGCTATGGCCCACGTTAAATGGCCTGCGGTCGCGTATACTAATAATTATACAAAGTAAGGGATAGAACCGCTGCATGGCCAATAGTATAATAATCATTGAAAAGGATTTCTTGACATACTTAAATTACGATGCGTGACAAATATTATAAACATAATATAGAATGGCTTCCAAATCTTTTAAAAGAGTAATAAAGTCGTGAAACGTCTCTGTGCAACCATCTCTTTTAATCTGAAAGCTAGATCCGCACATAAACCATTAAAGTAGATAACCTGAGTCGAAGGTCTTTTATAACATTTGCTAAGGGCCTCGCACTGGCTTAATTAGGCACTGTACTACATGATATTTATATTGCAAATATATTGAAAATTAGCCTAAAGCATTTGAGAATAATGTAGCTTCCTATTACAACTCAAGTGGCTTCCTATCCGCCTTCGGCGGAATACACACAAATTGCCACTCTTATACACTGTTTTATTTAATCCTAAAGCCCCTCGCTATCTCAAGGAACGCTTCGAGTACTACATCTCAACATCACCTTCTTCATAGTCCCATGGAACTTAACTTCCAAACTCCCAGTCACACTTCTCACTCTTATTCCCAATCTTTTACTATCCAAGCTGTACGTCTCTGAAACTCTCTCCCTCAGACTATAAGACGGGCCTCGATGTTAGACTCTTTTGAATCTCTTATTATTTCACGCTATCACACGCTATAAACTTCCTCATTTCCTGCCTTTCTTTCTATTTTTCTAGAGCTGTTATTTTAACGTTATGAAAGTGTATTCTTGTGTTAAACCTTCCATATTCTCATATATCCTGTTACCCAAAGGTTGTCTAAAAGAAATCGCTTAAGCGATAAGACCGCTTATTTTGTATCACTTCTTCTTTTTTGTATTGTTTCGTTCTACTATATGGTGTACAAATAAAGCATATTTATCTTATTTTATTAGTGAAAGATTGTTCAGAATCGGATTAGTAATTTCAAAGCCTCGTACATGCAACTTACAAACTTTACCTTTTTATATGATACTAGTTGTCCCCCGTGGATTCACCCGCGTTCCCTTGATAAAAGTAGCCTATACCCTTCTCTATACCATAGGTATCTGATTGCCAAATCTCAATGCGATGGGTTCAGTGGTTTAGGCGTGAAAGCGTAACAAACAAATGGGCCAGTTGGTGCAGTTGATTATGATTCCACCTATAGCGGTGCAGGTCGTGGGTTTGATTCCCACCCAGGATATGCATTTGTGTGCATGAACATGTCTGTATGTCCTGAGTCTGGGTGTAATTATGTATTTACAAACAGAAAGGTAGTACAAGCTCAGCTTAGTTTGGGATCAGATGACCGTGTGTGAGGAATGTCCCAGGATGTTTATTTTATTTAATTATTATTTATTACTAAACTTATTACTATTTATTATTATTACTTATTAAACGAACAGAGTTACTATGGATTAGTACCTACTTCTTCAAAAAACGTTAACGTAAGTACTCCCATAGTACTAATATAAGGCATAGCACTACTAATATAAGGAATCCATTCTGCATAATAATTATGTAAACTTTGGTTGCGCTTATTTAAATAAGCCACTAGAAAAGGTATTTAAATAGAAAATTAAATATAATGTTACTTAATAATGTTGGAATTTTATCGGCTGGTACCACGTTATGCGGTACGTACCTAACTTGACGCAACGTCAAGTTTGGATCTGATGCATGTGTGCGTGCCTGTAACACAACTGCAAAGTAACAAATGAATGCTGGTTTTCGCGCGCGATCTAGCCTACATACTACCCTTAACTATATCACGATAATATTATATTGTTTAGATGTTTGACAATATCATGCATAAACGGCTGTGATTAGATACACGGTAGATTTGGGTGAAATTGGGCACACAAAAACTTTAATTTTTTTTGGATTAATATAGGACACTTTTATCCTGTGAGTATAACTGCAGGCTAAAGCTATTTTCAAATAAATCAATTAATTTGAGGTGGCTGATGATTAAAAATACAAGTGATAAGAATATTTTTTCTGTTTTGCAGGTGGTGAAAAATTTCGACTTAAAATGCAAGAATAGTATGGAAGTAAATGCTATTACATCTCAAGTATTAGTCCCAAACAAACATATTGAATTATCAATTTCACTCCATAAATCGGGGAGTAAAGAAGATGAAATGCGTGTTAAACCTAATCAATGAATAAAATATGAATACTGATCAAAAGCTTAATCAGAGATTAATATTTGTTTGGTTCTAGAACTATGTCAACTATAAAAATAAATGAACATACTTTGGTAACATAATGATAAAAAAAATATATAAGTAAGTACCTAACTATACTTAGGTGAAATATTTTTTTAAGTAACTACTTAATAGATGTTAAGTACCTAATAAATTTTAAAATCTATTCCTTCTTACTTAATTCTGTTATTGATATTCATTATGCATTTCTGTCGCCAAGCACCTTTCGGTGTGTTCCGACAGCTGCACTTGAAAGCCAGCTCCTTCTAGGCTTTGTGTGCTTACCACCTTCGGCCGCATCATCACTTACCATGGCGAGATTGCGGTCAAACACAAGCCTATAAACATAAAAAAAAAATTGCATAGGTAGCTTACGCATTTTATATCCAACATGACTATATGAATTAACATGATTAAATAAGTGAATTAGTTTTAAGCCGTAGCTTCGCCTGCCTTGAAATTGACCTCGAAGTTATTAAATACTCTTTAGCCTGCATAGGCACATACTCTGGGG
>OX596243.1:10701845-10748932 GCA_951394255.1 Polyploca ridens
AGGCACATACTCTGGGGATCCAAAGTAGTTACACGACGCGCACCAAGTAAGCCAAGTTAAGATCACCGCCCCACATGCATGACCTCACGCCTATATTATTTTGTAAATGGTCAGCATAATTTCATAAGCCCTACAATGTCCCACTGCTGCACAGTTTCACAAATGTGGGTGAAAGGGAATGGGCAATACACCACCACGCATGGTTGGTGGAGGTAGGCTAGTGGTCAAACTACTGTTGGAATTTAAATAAAAAACCGGCCAAGTACGAGTCGGACTCGTAAACGGAGTGTTTCGTACAATATTAACTAACTCATTGTGCTATGAAAATAAAATACCATAAAAAGACGTTCGTTGTTCTTTAATTTCGAATGTTATTTCATTTTTATTATTTGTTGTTTTAGCGGCAACAGAAATACATATTCTCTGAAAATTCAGCGGTCTACCTATTACCGTTCATGATATACAGCCCGTTGACAGACAGACGGACGGACGGACAGACAGCGGAGTCTTAGTAATAGGGTCCCGTTTGGCACCCTTCGGGTACGGAACCCATTTTTGCATAATCCATAGTAATCATAAAGTCATAATATTTTGTTATGTGAATGATCTTCATTGCACATAATAACCCCCAATATAATAAGAAACTTCAAGTAGGTACCTAATATAAAATCCAAAACGTATCGACTGTTAAGGTAGCGATGTCGATGTCACTCTTCTATATATGATCTATGGTGTTCACTATTTGGAAAGTCAGGGAAGCTAAGGGTGGTCAGGAAATGTCAGTGAATGGAGGTGAGATTCAATGTTTTTTTCATTATATATCTAAATTAGATTACCATTTAATATGTAATACCTAAAATTATCAAGTACAGTATCATTGAAATCGAGTCATAGATAAGTAAATATATATTTCTTACATCACAAATACATATATTTTTCAAATAGAATATAAGTATCACAGTTAAGTTAACTTTTATAATAATTATTTACAAATTAATCATTAATTAATATATTTAAATACAGGAGTGGTGGGATCCAAAATATTTAGCTAAACATAAAATAAAATTATTTTATTAGTTGCCTAAGAATCATTGATTTAATATCTTCTAACCATTGGTCTTTATATTCAAGATTGAGAATAGAGTTGAATGAGCGCGTTCGTGATGCTTCGCACATTTTGCCTGTTAGTAAATATGCTACAGATTCAACACAAAGGAAGCCCATGCCTTCACTGAGAGACCATACGTAAATCTTATCAGCATTTTCAGGTTTTAATTGAAATTGAAGAATAGCACTGCTTAAAAGTGCTTTAAGTTTCTCAAATAAAAACCTATCAGCCAATAAAAGAACTTCTAAATTAGTTTCCAGCTTATCAGCCATTGGAAAGACCTGGACTTCACATTTCGGGTTATTTAATCCGCAATGTAATAAGGTGAAAAGATATTCGAGCCCTGGCTTCGTGACATTCTTTAGCCGAACGCACTTTTCTACAGATTCTTTGAAGCATCCCATTAACATAGCACTAAACACGTCTGAATTCTGACATAGAAATGCTCTATTGGCTTTAACAGTCGATGAGTCATCTAGTTCAAAAGTAACAACATCATCTAAGCATAAATTATCTAATATAGGATCATAACTCACACAGATTTGATCCTGAAATCTGTTTTCTAATGTCTTGGGATCTTTTATATGAAGATTTGTGGCAAGTTTTACTAAAGCTGTAACACAATCTTGTATATCTTCTTGGGATTCAGAAATTATCGTAAACAGAAAGTTCAAAGCACTGCAATCTATGAAATACTTCTTCAGGGGCTTCACAGTCCTGAAAATAGAAATATACTTTTTCTGCATTTAAATAATACAATATGACTAACCCCCTTTTATTCATAATAAAGTTATCAAACGTTGATTAGCTAAAATTCCGAAGTCTTTATCTGACTCGTGACATTTGGTGATCGAAAGAGTGAGACGGGGCACACTATTACACTGATTTAGTTAAAAGCGATTATGAATAAGGGGGTAAATGTTTACTGAATAGACATTACCTTACGATATATGGCAGAGTCAATGAAAGAGTTTGTCTCATAGACGGACTACCTTTCAGTAGCTGGTAACTAATTTCTCCAATGCCATAACTGGATTCTGCCAGTATGGTCATTTGAGTCAGAAGCTTTCCACTCAGTCTAACGATCTGAAACAGAATAAGAAATCAATTAGTAAAGTATATTATGAAATCATTTTGTATCTGTGGTCTTAAAATAAAAGTGCATTAAACTCACTTGTTTACATTGTTGACACTTAGTTGGTGGATGTTTCGAGCTGATAGACATATTGTGTAGTCTCAGTGCTAATCTATGCTTCAGAATACTCATCAAACAAAAAGCATTGCTAAAAATAAAAAAAATAAAATGATTATTGCATCATCATCAGCCTATAATGTCCCACTGCTGAGCACAGGCCTCCTTTCACAAATGAAGGTGAAAGGGAATGGGAAATACTCCACCACGCGTGCCCACTGCGGATCTGTGGAGGTAGACTAGTGGTCAACCTACTGTTGGAATTTTTCAAGCCGCCTAGGAGGCATCCAACTAGCTTAACGACTATCACAATTAAGTGATAACCGGGACCAACGGCTTTACGTGCCTTCCGAAGCACGGAAACACTCGATTTGAAATACCACTAGGCGGTCACCCATCCAGGTACCGACCACGACAGGCGTAGCTTAACTTTGCCGATCGATTAAGAACGGCTAATGATGCTACACCACGAGCGCTTCATTATTTCATGATTATTGCATTGGCAAAGCAAATCCAAAGGATTTTCAATAATTTTTTTGATTCTCACCTTAATACCTTAGCAAGAATACGCGCTGCTCTGCCTAGAGGCCTCTTACACCTTTCTACATAATCGAGCAAAGCGTTTAAGCATTCTTGTCCCGTGAGTAATTCTAACGTGTGATTAGGTACAGATTCCTCGCGAAGACTTCCGTATGTGACACACGCACCATGCGATACCCGGAATAACAGAACTAGGACACAAGCTATGCGAGACGATTTTGTATTAGTGTCGAACTTATTTGAAACAACTGAAAACAATAAGGAGGATATAAGTTCATTATACTATTTTACCCCCTAGAGGTCGAATTTTGGAAAACCCTTCCTTAAGGTGAACGCACAATTTTAGAATTCTGTATATGAAGTCTTATGAAAGCTCGCACACTCGCCCGCGTCGAATCGTCCGAATCTGGATAAGATTTTATATACAAATTCTTAAATTCGTTTCGTTCGATGCGTTCGGCTTGGATGATTGTGCGTTCACCTTTAGTGGATCCTATCGAGCGTTCTATTAATTTGATCAAATAGGCTGCTTCAAACAGTTTTATCAAATTGGCATAAATGACTGTGGGAAAATTGGATCAAAAATGTTGTCAAATGGCATGAAGTAATATAAATTTTCGTATTTTCCATTTGATAAAACTGTTTGAACCAGCCTGTTTGGTCAAATTACATGAACGTCAATGGCCCGCATACGACCCTGTCCAGAAGGGGCGATTTGTATTGGCGATGCTTGTGGACGCAATGCATGTATTGGCACCCAGTATCTCGCCGTACGCGCGTAATGCATTCGCGCGAGTGAATCACTGCGATTTCGCCCCTTCTGGACAGGCACTTAGTCAAGGACACATTTAGATGCAGTGATTGGTCGCAGTGGCGGAACCAGAATTTTGGTTGAGGGGGGGGAGCTGAGGGGCCTGGCCCAACTGAGGGAAGCCTTTATCGAGATTTATCAAGGGTGGACCCGATGCTTTTGGGAGGCTTGAGCCCCTTAGCCCCGCCCCCTCCCCTGGATTCGCTACTGATTGGTTGGTACTGTTATAAAAGTTGCGGCATTGGGTTGGTTGGTCCAAAACCTGTGAGCAAAATTCGCAAGTTTGTAGACACTGAGATTTAAGCTGTGCGTGTCTAATGTACACCTGACAATCAGTCAGTTTCTTTTTTTGGTATAAGACTAGCTTTCCGCCCCGCGATCCCCTATTGTATCCTTAGGGAGTGGAATTCTTACAAACCCTTTCTTAGTGTATGCTTATGTTGTGAAAGGTCTATAGAACCTGTGAGCAAAATCTCAAGTTTCTAACTCCAGCGGTTTGGGCTGTGCGTTGATAGATCAGTCATACAGGTCAAGGATTTTTATAAATATACCTATATTTTTTTATATCCTGTTGTAATTTTAGATAAAAACATACCTTCTAGGGGTACATCTTCTTCTACACTCTCATCATCCTCCATAATGAGTTCATCTAAATCGTGTGTGACCTGCGCTGCATTAAGTTCAGCAGCTGCATTAGTGATTGTTATCGAGTCTATTGGGTCGCCCTCGGTCTCACTGCATACTGGCGAATATCGTCCTGATATTTCCGAATCTAAACTGTCTGAAATATTCAATAGTTCAAGTGAGTAAAACTAATATTATTAAACGGATGCAGAATGTTTAAAAATTTAGTATTCAGTGGTGATAAAAACCACTATTACACTATTATAACAATGAATTTAGTCGGTAAAACATGCCTGTAACTCTTAACTTAATGTATCTGCTATTCTTTTAAGCAGTGAAAAAAATCAAACTTATAATATCTAAATCAACGCAATCAAAAGATACGGCCCTTTAACCGTATATTGAATTTTAAAATATATATATATATATATATATTGCTTTCGTGAATCAAAACCTATAAGGAACTTCCCGTTGACTTAGAATTTGACGAGAAGCAATGTCATGTAGCACAAGTTAAAGAAGAAATCAGAAAACAGTAAATTTTGTAAGTAGGAGGAAGAAGAGGAAAACCGTGATGAACATAATTATATGAAAAAAGAATGGATTAGGTATACACATCGGCACAATTAGCGGAACACAAAAAAAGCAGGATTTTAAAATCTTTTACTTGAGGAACTGGCCAGTTATGATATTTTTTTAATTTATTGTCAAATTTGAAAATAGAAAATTAGATGACATACACTTTTTTCATTCATTTGTTTTTTTTTCCCGAACAATACGTTTTGTCAACTTGTTCGAGTAATAACTACGTAATTGTATTTTTTTTGAAAAATTGCACTTTATTGTTTTTTATAAATTTGTTATTCTATAGGCAATTTTATTTATTAAAAGCTCTTTATTATGCCTGACTTAACATCACTGGAAATCATTAGGGCTGATGAAATGAGAAGAAATGGCCATACCTACAGATCGATTGCCTCAAGGCTTCGTCGACCAGTATCAACGATTCATCGCAGCATCCAGCGGTACAGATCGTCTAATTCTCTTGTGAGGAGGAGGGGTCAAGGTAGAAAAAGATGTACATCGAGGCGAGATGTCAGTTTTTTACAACTTGGAGTTCGTAGGAATACGCGATTAACGGCTGTACAAGCTGAAATGAACTGGAAGACGTTCGAGGAGTACGAGTAAGTGAGCGTACAGTTCGCAGGAGATTTGAAGAAGTTGGTTTAGGGTCGTATATACCTGCCAAAGGCCCAAAACTTGAGAGACGTCATCGCGTAAACCGATTAAGCTATGCGCGAGAACATCGTCATTGGGATTTTAACGATAAACGTAACGTAAGTAAATAACCTTACTGATGAGTGCAGAGTTCTTTTAAAACAGATCGATGGGAGACAGCGAATATGGAGACGCAAAGGAGAAAGCCACATACAGTCTAATTTTGAACACACAGTGGCTTATGGTGGCGGCTCGATTATGGTTTGGGGAGGGATATGTTTGGGAGCTCGCACGGAGTTAGTGATAGTCACAGGAGGGACCATGACAGCAGATCGATACATCACAGACATTTTAGAAGAACATGTTGTACCATTTGCCCCATTTATTGGTGACGACTTTATTCTAATGCAAGATAATGCTCGTGCTCATAGTGCACAATCGGTACAGGCATATCTGAGCCACGTAGGTATACCGATATTCGACGGGCCAGTTGGCGCAGTTGGTTAAGACGTGGCGTCTTAACCTATAGCGCCGCAGGTCGTGGGTTCGATTCCCACACAGGACATGCATTTGTGTGCATGAACATGTCTGTATGTCCTATGTCTGGGTGTAATTATGTATAATAAGTATGTATTTACAAACAAAAAGTAGTATATGTATTATATCAGTTATCTGGTTTCCATAGTACAAGCTTTGCTTAGTTTGGGATCAGATGACCGTGTGTGAGGAATGTCCCAGGATATTTATTTATTTATTTATACCGGTGATGCAGTGGCCAGCAAATTCCCCCGATATGAATCCGATAAAGCATGTCTGGGACTTGCTAAAAAGAAGGGTTAAATCCAGAATGCCACCCCCCAACAATCTGAATGAACTTGGAAACGCATTACTTGAGGAGTGGGAGCGGTTGCCTCAAGAAATCATCGATAACATAATCTGTAGCATGCCCAGACGAATGGAAACCGTAATCAGAGCAAGAGGGGGAAACACTCGTTATTAATTTTGCTTTAATTTTATTGTTAAATCATTTAATGCTTACTTTTTTTATTGTTTATGATGGTTCATAATCATCTAAAAATTTCACTTATTTCAAATTTCTTTATTTTTCAATAAAAAATAACGAAGACTTTTCAAAGTCGTTGTTAAAAGATGTTAATCAACAACACAACATTAACTATAATAATAAAGAAATCGCAGTAAGGAACCTTAGACTTGGCACGACTTTGTCTAGATTTCATTACTTTTTAGAGATAAACAAGCAGCTCCATCGAGACTTGGCTAGTTTTTTACAGAATGTTTTTGATGGGATTTCACTTCTTTTTGTAGAAAATGAAGCGGCCCACCAAGTTGAATATTTTTTGTAAAGGCGGTATGTCGATTTCTAATAGTTTGGTTGGGCTCTTGTGTTTTCTAATCAGGGTCACCAGGTACTCCAGATCTTCGATTATCCTAGTTTTTATAGTTTTCCCTTTATGTGGTCATTAAACCCTAACTCTGTACCAAATTTCAGCTCTCTGAGTTTATGGGAAGTACTAGTTCTATTTTGATGATCGTGAGTGAGTGAGTGAGTGAGTGAGTGAGTGAGTGAGTGAGTGAGTGTCATAAATGTGAAACTTTGCTTTCACTTAACTTCGGAACTAAATGACCTACAGACTTGAAATTTTGGATTTTAAGTATGTGATTATAGCTTACTGGATGACGAAAATTTCTGCGTTCGGGTCTTATCCAGAGGTTCTCAAATAGGGGCCTGAAAATGCGGCGAAATGGTTCCAGTAAAGGATGGTACGGCAGTGTTTGCTTCGCGCTCGACTCGGCGGGGGCACTGCCGTGCCCCCCGATGCGTTATTATCTCATAGTCTCACTTTTTTTTCTGTTCCGCTAATTGTGCCGGTGTGTATATTTTATTTACATACCTACAAGTGTGTGCGAGTCCGACTAGCACTTGGCCAGTTTTTATTTTATTTTGGTGCCCATTCCATATTTTTAAATTATTATTTGAAGATCGTAAATATAAACTTACCTTCATTAACACTTAACGGTGAAGTAGGACTGCAAGAACTACTTGGACTCCATTGGTACTCAGTCCAGTGTGGCGACGACGAACTCCCGTCTAATGTACTAATCCCAGATTCCGGACTCCAGTCCCATCTAGCTCTTTTAGAGGTTGAAAATCCTCTATTTTCTGGACTGAAGCCAGACTGATTACCATCGGAGAGAGGTGATAATGGGCCAAAATCCGATCTATCTGGACTAGTAACAACACGATTTACTGACGACTGGGAAGTTGATGGCCATTCAGGACTTTTTGGTTCCCAATAGACACCAGCTGACCAATCCTTGTTAGCCATTTTTATAAATTGTGATTTCTGAAACAATGTTAAATACATTGCACAATAGCACATGTCAGTCTAGCTGATGGCAGATGACCATTTTCTGGTTCGTGATCGCCAACTGAATTATTGAAAGAGGAAAATAGTCAAAGAATAATAATTACCTTTTGTACATTATTTAGGCTACTAGATCTAGCACGTTTGAGGCCTTTACGCTGTGACGGTGGGTTTTCTTCGTCGCTTTGACTATCATCTGTAGCATCACTATCCACAGCATCGATAAACCCAACAATCATATTATCTCTTTCTATAACAACCTTCAATTCATCTTCATTTTTATTTGATAATAGGCTTTTGCGTCGCATAAATAGATTGTCTTTTTTTTCAACATTACATGCAGTGCTATCAGTTGTCAGTTGCAGTGAAGTCTCTACCTTCATTCCAGACTTTAGGATATCTTTTACGTTTTGGCCCTCTGCCGCTTCGCTTAACATGTCAGAATGCTCCATATTATTATGTTCAAAGTCCATAGTAGTAAGATATTTAGTCAATTCATCAGTTAACAAGCTGATAAGACCTTCATTAACTAAAATTTGAAAAGCTGCAAGAAGAGATACAACTAAAAACTGCACATTTCAATAGGTACCTACACCAATATAGTAACTTACAAGTGTCGTCGAAATAATACTGCAAAAGAGCATGCATGGCATGTGGGTCGACTCTTGCTGCTGCAACTAAAAGTGGCAAGCCACCGCAATGACGTAATCGAGATCGGTTCACCGATTCACCACTCAGTTGCGCTAGCGCCCGGGCTGCGCCTTCAGGCCACCATGATACGTCTGGAAGAGCATTAATTTTTTATTTAAATGTTTTGTTTACAACCACAATCTCGTCCTAAGCAAAATACTACTACTCTCTAGTATAGTCTATGACTACTACCGTATGGTGGTATGGTGCTACCAGTGTTTTACAGTAAGTAGGTATTGAAATAAGTATGTACAATAAGTGAAATTGTAAACTGATTGAAACAGTAAAAATGCATGAATAAGGAACTGTTCACTAATATTATAAATGTGAATAAGAGGTTGCCCTGATGTTCGTGAAAATTGATGGCTTATAGAAAACTTATTATGACAGGTAGTTTATTAAGTGGGTCAATCAACTTTTTCTTGTTTAATATTCTGTCCTATTGTTCAAGAGAAATTAGTGACAGTTTCTTAAAAAACTGTTATATATGCTACTATAGTCTTTTTCAAATAACATGAGTTCGGTGACACATGGTATTTTATTAAATTTCTCAATGGTTAATGTTCATTTCGATATAATAAAGGAATACTATGATAGAGCTAGGTTTCACGAAATATTGTGAATATTATTTCAGAGTAATCAAATGGAATTTCACTAGATATTGGTAAAAAACCCTTGACCTTGACGACTCATCTTATGTGAAATAGAGTATAATGTGCTTAAGAGATATTTCATAAAATAATGAGCTTTTTTTTAACTACGAGAATAATGTACGTTTGGTGAATTGTAACCATAGAAAATCATGGTTTCAACGAGTTGTCGAAGAAACAACGGGAAACGTAACCATGGCAAAGAGGTAAAACTAAAAGTTGATCGACCCAAGTACTAGCTGGTCCCCGCGGTTTCATTCGCGTTCCCGGAATAAAAAGTAGCATATAATACTCGGGTATAATGGAGCTTCCTATAAGTAAAGAATTTTTCAAATCCGACTTTTAGTTCCAGAGATTAGCCCGTTTAAACAAACAAACAAAAAAACTTAGTATAGATAACTTTGAAGGATGAGAAACTCAAACCATGTACAATAGTTTTAAGTAATATATTGGTTTAGGTAATACCTGGATGTTTTTGCAGTATGCCCACTAGGCATTCAACCAGACCCGCAATGCCTAACAGTGGTCTGCATGATGACAAGTAGCAGAGGTTCATGAGACACTTAAGTGAGAGAGACTCAAATGACTTTGTTAAAGCCACAAGACATTGGTAGCCTCTTCCATCACCTTGAATCTGAAAAATTAAGTACCTACCAATATATAATTTCTTATGTTGTTTTGGGTTTTGGTAAGTTCAAAACATTGACAAATGCAATTTGTACAGTGAAAATAAACCTAGCACAAACAGAACCAACCATGTTCAAATAAATGTGTTTGTTTAAAAAAGCCTATAAATTAAGCTTGTCATGTTTTCTCCATAACAATCCATTCAGTGGTTTTGGGAATAAACATGTTCAAACAGATAAACCACCAGATTTCAGCTCAATTGGACACAGGTTAGTGGGTCTTTAACTTGCAAGATTAAATTACAAACACTGGACAGGTGAAACTAAAACCTTGTAATAAAATGGTCTCTCTGCATTGCATACTGTTACTTTTTTACATCAACACTAAGTTTAGTAAAACCAGTCACTCAGTCACTTTCTAACATAATATATAAAAAAGAGATGAGGCTATATTAAAATCTGGGTTTGCTTTAAAGTTTTAAACCATGTTTTGTATTATAGAGGATTGGGTCTAGTCTTTCTTTATATACATATAGAGATAAATAGATATGTACTTAAACATTTAAAAAGGGGAATATCTCAATATGATCTAAGGTAGTGGTAGTGACGTCGGATACAGAGACAAAGGTCCCAGGTTCGAAACCTACAATGAGCTTTTGCTTTCGGTGAAGGAAAACATTGTGAGGAAACCATAGCACGGTGGTAGGGTACCTTGTAGTACCCATCTGGCCGGCTAGCATCCTCAAGTTGAAAATCTGTTGCCAAGCACCTATCTGTGTTTTCCGACCCCTGCGCTTGAGAGCCAGTTCCTTCTAGGCTTTGTATGCTAACCACCTTCAGCCACATCATCACTTACCATGGTGAGATTGTGGTCAAACACAGGCTTACAAAAAACACAAAAAAAAAATGATGCATTTAAATTATATAGTTACACATTCTATACTGTTTAATTTAGGGTTTAGAAATAAAAAATATCCATACAGGTTGACCCATCACTGATGGGTGTGCAAGTGGAAGTCTGAAACTATAACTGGTGGGCCGGTTGGCATGTTTGGTTAAGATTCCACCCATCATGCTGCAGGTCATAGATTTGATTCTCACCCAGGACATGCATTAGTTTGCAAACACATGTCTGCATGTCCTGAGTTTGGGTGTAAGTAAGTTTATTAAGTATGTTTGTATTTTCAAACAAAAGTAGTATACTATGTAGTACTTTTAGTTAGTTTGGGATCAGATCAGCTGTGTATGAAGAATGATATTTATTTATAAGAGACTAGCTGTCCCCCACAGTTTCACCCGCATTCCCAGGTTTAAAAGTTCCCTAAGTCTTCCATACCATAGGCTATCTGCATACCAAATTTCATGATGATCCATTGAGTAGTTGAGGCGTGAAGGCGTAACAAACAAAGTCACTTTCGCATTTATAATATTATATATAGTTAGGATAATATAGACTTAGTAATTGAATCCCAGTTTTAGAAATTGATGGAGTTTCCTTAACTCTCAAATCATCAATATCATTTCTACAAACAATCTCTATCTCTTACAAGTTTTAGACTTCCCTATACCTACTGACTCTTATTGAAGGATCATCATTATAAGTTTTTACTTTTACCTGTTCAGTACATTGTACTGTAGCATGCGTAGTGAAATATCCCAAACATTTAAGAATGCCAGTTATCAATTCTTCTTGGCTCTTTCTCAATTCTTCTGTTTCCTTCAATGGATTAGTTGATTTAATTATACCAGCTGATTCACACTCCGTTGTCAGTAGTATGGCTATACAGCGCACTGAGTTAATGCTAAGCATTTCTTCTCTTTTATCAGTGACCATCCATAATTGCCTAAAAAAATTAAATTGTTTTGTCTATGTTTCTATCCATACCATAGACTATTTCACAGCAAATTTTTATAATTATTGGTTTTTCAAAGTCAAAGCCATTTATTCAATTTAGGCCATAGTAGGGCACTTATGAAGGTCAAATAAGCTACTGAAGTTACCACTAGTTTATAAGTTGGCCTTCAACTGAGAAGAACAGGCAAGAAACTCAGCAAGGTTTTTTTTATGCCACTAAGGTGGCAAACAAGCATATAGGCCGCCTGATGGAAAGCAGTTACCATAGCCTATGGACGCTAGCAACATGGGTAACATTCGTGCGTTGCCGACCCTAAAACTCCTAAAACTTAGATGTAAGAAAAAACTCACATTTATAATATTTAAGGTATACCTATTTATTATAGTCTGATTACCTGATAGCACGAACAGCCATGGTTAATGTGGGATAGGAAGTATTTTTGTCTCTATTCTCAATCAATGTAACCAGTGCAGTAACCACACCATGATTATGTAGACCCTCAGCATTCAACGGTTTCTGTGCCAGGTTTCCAATGACGCGACATGCTCTCCCAACTATGCTATCGCGACATACAGTTTTCAGTATTGACACCAATGATGGAAAACAGTGCAATTTTCCAACCTGTCAAATATTACAGTAATTTGTTGTAAGTGTAAATTGCATTGTTGTGTAGATGTGATCGTCATATTTTTTTAGTTTAGATTCACTTACTGTTATGCTGCTTTCCTCGTCTAAGCAACAATTACCAAGTATACTCAGTGATACATCCAAAATTCTTTCATTTGGTTTGCGCAAATGTGGCAGTAAATAATCTAACCCACCGCACTCCCGAAAAAGCTTAACTCCATTGTCATTAACTATGATTTTACTCCTTATTTTTAAAAGTGTCTCTTGCACTCGACTCGACGATGTTGATTTAAGTCCTTGTATCACTGATTTTACATAATTTTTATCCATTTTAGATCAAAACTTAGGTAATTATGTATTTTTATAAATAAAGAACTACTGACTGACATTTAAAAAATAAATATATTTTTCCTATTTTTCATTTCAGAAGTGAATGGAAGTGAATCTCACAGATTACTTACTACGGTGAATCTGAATGATTGATATTATCCTTCAGAGTTAGGGACCACAGACTATCTAGGTAGAGATGATATTGTACGGGCCAGTTGGCGCAGTTGGAAGATTCCATCTATCGCGCGGTCGTGGTTTCGATTCCCATACAGGACATGCATTTGTGTGCATGAACATGTCTGTATGTCCTGAGTCGGAGTGTAATTATGTACTAGCTGTCCCCCGCGGTTTCACCCGCGTTTCCGGGATAAAAAATCTATGTCCTTCTTATGATCCGTTGAGAAGGTGAGGCATAAAGGCGTAACAAACAAAATCACTTTCGCATTTATAATATTAGGTCTTTACCTATGAAATTGCCGTTTTGTATGAAAAAATTTAAACGAATTTTTTTCATGTATTTTTTATTTGTATTAATCGAAGTAATCACACAGTGTTACAGAGTCTACAGCGATGCCAAATTGACTATCGCTATATCGGAGTGTTGAAATGTTTGTACAGCAAAGCCACCATGTCAATCCGAGTCCAGGATGAGAGTACGGTACCAATCCAGTTGCAGAAGGGTGTAAGACAGGGTGACGTAATTTCCCCGAAACTCTTCACCACTGTAATGGAGGATGTATTCAAGCTCTTGGACTGGAAAGGATATAGCATTAACATCAATGGCGAACACATCACTCACCTTCGATTTGCCGACGATATAGTCATAATGGCGGAATCGCTGGAAGCTTTGAACATCATGCTCAATGACCTCAACAGAGTTTCCCAACAGGTAGGCCTCAAAATGAATATGGACAAGACAAAAATTATGTCTAATGTTCATATTCCGCCAATGCCGGTGATTGTTGGGAGCACTGTTCTCGAAGTTGTAGACGAGTATGTTTACTTGGGACAAATTGTCCAACTAGGTAGGTCCAACTTCGACAAAGAGGTCAACCGAAGAATCCAACTCGGCTGGGCAGCGTTCGGGAAGCTACGGCATATCTTCACGTCCAAAATACCTCAGAGTCTGAAGACAAAGGTCTTCAATCAGTGCGTGTTACCAGTGATGACATACGGGACAGAGACGTGGTCTTTTACTGCTGGCCGCATAAATAAGCTTAGAGTCACTCAGCGAGCTATGGAACGAGCGATGCTCGGAATTTCTCTACGTGACAGGGTCCGTAATGAGGACATTCGTAGGAGAACGAAAACGACGGACATAGCTCGTAGAGTTAGTAAGCTGAAGTGGCAATGGGCAGGCCACATCGCTCGAAGAGCCGATAATCGATGGGGAAGAAAGGTTCTCGAGTGGCGACCACGTATTGGAAAGCGCCGAGCGGGACGACCTCCCACCAGGTGGAGCGACGACCTGGTCAGAGTCGCTGGGCGCCGCTGGATGCAAGCGGCACAGAACCGTTCGAAGTGGAAATCAATGGGGGAGGCCTATGTTCAGCAGTGGACATCCATGGGCTGATATGATGATGAATCACCCATGCAATCAATGCATCTTTGCCAACGCAGTGGCAGTTTATTGATGCCCTTCTTAAAGAAATCAGCTGGACGGGAGGCAACAAATTCTTCAAAGGCATTTTGTACTGCCTCTCGGGTATTGAATTATTTTCCCGCCAAGAAGTTATCCAAATTCTGGAAAAAGTAGTAGTCTGTAGGCGCAAGGTCTGGTGAGTAGGGCGGATGACGGAGAACTTCCAACCCCAGTTCTTGCAACTTGGAGACCGTCTGCTGTGCAGTATGAGGTCGCGCGTTATCGTGCAGGAGCAGCGGAGACGAGCGATTGACCAATGCTGGTTGGAGATGTGCCAGCTTTTCCATCATTGTGTTCAGTTCTTCACAGTACACATCTGTAGTAATGCTCACCCCGTTAGAAAGTGGTAAGAAGCTGTGATGAATCACACTGGCGCTAGACCACCAAACAGTGACCATTACTTTTCTAGGCGTAAGTTTTCGTTTAGGGCATTGTTTAGGTGCTGAACCAGGATCCAACCAACTTGCTGAGCGCTTGCGGTTCAAAATTCCTTCCTTTGTGTGTCTGTTGAGCAGTGCAAGGCACGTTTCGACGCGTACTTCGCGCTGGCGATCATTGAGTTCGTGGGGCACCCATTTGTCAAGCTTTTTTACCTTGCCAATTTGACGCAAATGGACCAATATTGTTTTGACGCTAACGTCGAAAGCTGCTACTAATTCAGCCGTCGATTGTGCATCATCAGCTTCCACAATCGCCTTTCGTCATTGTCGACAAAAGTCTTCGGACGACCGCGAGGTTCATTTTTCAGGTCGAAATTCCCAGAACGGAAGCGAGCAAACCAATAACAGGTGGTGCGTTGGTTTGTAGTGTTAGCTCCGTAAACGTCGTTGATGTTGCGTACCGCTTGTGCCGCGTTGCTGCCACGAGACGGTACTTATATTCCATAATTACTCGAATTTTTAACGAATCCATGATGACGAAAAGGATTGAAATGCGATGAAAATGTAACACTAATCAATAAACAAATGACTACTTTTGGAAAAAGAATTCCATGTTTTTAAAAGAAAATTAATTTGAAATTAGAATTCTTAGCTAAACAAAAATTATTTTGATTTGAAATGGCCAGTACTGCAGAACGGCAATTTCATAGGTAAAGGACCTATTATTAAAATAAGGTTTAAGGATGTAGTTATTTACAAACATAAAAATTGGCATGAATGTTTATGGGATTTTATTTTATAAATTGAATCAAAAATGGCATGAAGAAAAATATGAATGTTCGTATTTCCATTTCATAAAACTGTTTATGTAAACCAGCGTTTTTTTATATACCACTAATATGGCTAACAAGCATACGGCCCGCCTGATGGTAAGCGGTTACCGTAGCCTATGGACACTTGCAACACCAGGGGTATCACTCGCGCGTTGCCGACCCTGCAGAAATCTCTTCACACCCTTTTTGAAGAACCACATGCTGTACTCCATTGGGAAAACACCGGCAGGGAGCTCATTCCACAGTCGGAGCGTCCGCGGAAGGAAGCTCCGTTGAGCCCGCACAGTACGAAACAATTCTGGTTTCAATGTATGATGTATAGGATGGACTCCCTGTCCCTGTTCGACTTCCACCATGGAAGGAAGCCGTGGGCATCAAGTCGAACAATTCTTTACGAACACTCTCCGTTGTACAAGCGGTAGAACACACATAAGGAGGCAAAGTCTCTCCTCAGACTGAGGGGCTCTAAGCCGCTTGTGAGCTCGAGATCGTCAACAATTCTGATGGCCCGACGCTGAACCGAGTCTTAAGGCCCAAGCTGGTGCTCCCGCCCATAGATAACAGTAGTACTCCATATGAGGCCGGACTTGCGACTTATAAAGTTGTAGCCTTTGCCCCGATGTGAAGTACTGCCTCGCTCAACTGTTTGATCAAATGAGGAGTTTTCTTATGATACCTCCATGATCAAACGTAATACCTGTCAAATCGTGAACATAAAGTTCAAATTGCTCGCACTTTGTCATCAAAATTGATCGAGGACTCCAGATACCAGCTGGCGGGGAGCTTTTATCGCCAACGCATCAGCTTGGCTTGGCTATCCAAAGAAGAAACGCTGCCAGCCTTCTGGGAACTTTGTCGTTAATCGGAACCAGCGGTAGACTTGAGGAAATTTTCTATATATAGATTTTAATTTGTACATATTTGTTGTTAGTAAAAAGGTTCAAATTGGTTCGAATTATCAACAGTTTGACAGGTATTTTGAGCATAGAAGTATCAAGAAAACCATTACTTGAACGTCTATGGCCCGCATTACATCTCTAAAACTTGACGGTAATAATCGGTCTTTACTATTATTCAGTCTGTGGTTAATAATAAAATAAATATCTGTGGATGACAGAATTAAAAAATGAAGAATTTTGCTGTGCGATGGATGGATGACAGAATTTGTGATTCGTTCTTTTATTACTGATAAATATTACTTTTGTGTTAATTCTAGTTTAATTACTGTAACATAAATCTGTCATGAAATCGTTCTGTGAGAGATGAGTGTCTTCGGTGATTTTCAACGCGTGTGGGTGCAACGTTTTCCAGAGAGTGCGTTACCAGCCGCCTGGGAGGAAGATGTCAGAGCCAATTTGGCTAAACACAAACAAAAAGTTGCTATATTGAGAGAGGAGTTAGAGAAGGAAGAGTTTTATGTAGAGTACTTGGAGACTTTACTCTCAGATGTTGAGAAGCATAAAGCGTCATCACAATGTAGTCGAGAGGCTCCACCCTCTGGGGCTGACGTGAGTGATCCTGATGATAAAGTTTCTGATAGCAAACAGGTAACTATATATCTATATCTTTCTTGTATTGTTTTTTTTGTGTTAATTAGGTACTGTAATTGAAGGTATTAGAGTGGGTTAGATTTAATGTAAAAAATATGTTGATAAGTAATTTTATAATTTCAAACAGTCTCTATCTATTATCATGATTATCTGAAATCTACTCTTATCATTACACAGCTCATGTCTCATTATATGAATAATATATTTACTTTCTAATGATACAAAATATTACTATAAGTTGTCCTGGTTGAAAATAATTATAATAAAATGTGAATCACTGTGTTTTAAAACTCTAAAATAGGAATAATTTCCATGAATTAGTTTAATTAGTTTTCTCTTTAATGTTTGATATGTAATAGTTTTGATAGTCACAAATTATATAGAAATAGGTGAATTGTTATAAAATATTTTATATATACCTCTCACTTAACATAGGTAAGATATAGTATCAAAATAATTTAGAAATCTTGTTCACATCATAATGACTCATTAACCTGTAAAGTCGCGCAAGGACCGATCGGTCCGCGCGTGTTTCTATTCCGTTGTGTCGCGTAAGGACCGATCGGTCCGCGGTAATGGCGGCTCGAATTTCACTTAATTGCTTTTTTTTGTAAACACGTTATCGTTGGGTATCGTACTCAAGTGTTCAAGTGTTTGGTATGTGAATAGAGAGAATTAAATGACGCAACCGTTTGTAGAGCGCATTATGTTACTACCAGTACAAAAAAAATGAAATTTCGTCAATTTATTGTGGTCAACGGCTAAATTGGGCTGAATGAGTTTTCTCGCTCCGAGGCTCACCGAAAATTAAAGTGTAAGTGTGATAAACTTACGTATTTCCTATAAAAGGTGAGTGATTTGTATAGAATATTAGTTTATCTAACCGGTTTAGTAATAATTTATATAATTACTCAAGTGTGTAATTAGAATTCCTTGAATCTAAACACTCGAAGTACTCACGTGTTTATAATCAAGAAATTTTATTTCACACATCAGGACTTATATAAATCATTATTAAAACGGTTAGATAAACTAATAATCTACACAAATCGCCCACCTTTTACAGGCAATCCGTTAAATATCACTATTCACACTTCATTTTGTTTTGAGTCGCGGCGCGAGATTCAAATTCACGTAATGCAACGGCTTTTATCAACAAATATTTTTTTGAACCTTATGCCTATAATATTATGAGATAATAGTTAGGGACTCATAAAAGCTAATACAATCAATAATGGTTTGAAATTAATTTACTATGTGTGTGTACCATGACCTGAAAGTGGAGGTCTATTTTTAGATATCGACACACTAATCTACCTTGTTTTTTTTTTTTTATCATTGTTTATTATTTAAAACTTGTAACATTCGTCGAGTTTGACACATTATCTTTCGAATAGAGAGGCAAAACCAACCCTAAAGTCATTAAGATAAGAGAACAATGGACCGACAAAAAAAAATTGGTTTGTTTACATTTGTGTTCACGATGTTTACTTAGCATCGTATTTCTCTTTTTTGCTTACTTGGGACTAGTAAAACAAATGTATTAATTAGATAGAACGTTTATTCGTGTTGATATAAAGGTGTATAACATGTGGACAGAGTTATTCATCTTGAAGTGCAAACACGAAATGTTTATGAAGAGCCGTTTTTTTACAGTTGTCATTTTTTCCAGGTTTCTTATTGGAATCTTGTTATACTTCATTCCAATTCCAATAAGATTCCAATAAGAAAATGTATTCAGGATGACGCTATAAGTTACTGTTTCTTGATTAATACTGTAAAAACCCAGATATTTATGATTTATCGACCATGGGCCGCGCGCCATTTCGCAAATTTGCAAATTCCGCGAAATTATGCGAACCCCGCGCGACTCTAAAAAAGCTGTCAATTTAGCAAATTCGCGACTCAGCAGGTTAACCTTGCCTTATATTTCATTAATAACAATTCAAATTGGATTTTCCATTTAGTATTCTAATCATTGAAGTTGTAGAAGTCCACAAAGTCCAACTAAATGTAATAATAAAAAGGTACATATAATTTTAGACTATTTTTTTTTGTTTAGTTTATAAGCTAATTAATAACCATCCAATTAACAATCCATATTAATAGGCAAGATAAATCATATTTTTACTTTATTTGAATTGGAATAGGGTTAACTAAAAACAAAAACAATAAGGTAGGCCTATAAATATCCCATCCAATCTGTCAATCTTCAATAAGATAACATATAGAGCATATATTATATATCTATAATATATATCATAACAGTTAAACCCAATATCATTGCTATGTTAAATACATTTCATAGGTTACTGTTAATTAATTAATATGCATTATTGACTGCTTGTTTTATGAAGCGTGAGAAGGAAACTGTTAAGTTTAGTACACCTCACTTGACAGTGAGCTTATATTTTAAACAATAAGTAGTTGTGATGAATCATCAATAAGAACCTTGTAAGATTTTATTAGAGTTGAATACAAATAGGGTTTAATGTTGTTCCTCTGTGGTTAATTTGTTTATCATAGGATATTTTAAAATGCATTGTTACTTACTTATTAACTTAAGTCACACTAAACAAATTTCACAGAAAAGTTATTTTATTTATATGAATAATATCAGAGAGACATGAGTAAGTAGGATATTCAAGGAAAATGTTCCAGGATATTTGAATTCATTTGGTTAGATTCATACTATCAAATTTTTGTCTTAGTACTAGGTAAGATGGGTTGGTAGGTGTGGGGGTAAGACACCATGACCAACATGTTATGGATTTGATTCACAGACAGGACAAACATTTGTGTGCATGAACATGTAAATTTGTGTTCTACTACTGGGCAGTGGAGGATCCAGGGTTTCGGTTTGGGAGGGACTTGATCCAACTGAAGATAGCCTTTATCAGGAGTGGACTTGATGCTTTAGGAGGGGTTGGGGGCTTAAGCCCTGGATCAGCTACTGATACTGGGTGTAATTTTATGAAGTACTGGGTTGTTGTGGAGTGGTTCAGTACTTAGGTACTTTGTAGTAACCATCTGGCTGAGTACCACCTTCCAGTTGAAAATTTTAATGCCAAGCATAACTTTTGTTTTGGCAGCAAAAATAAAAACTATATGTATTTCTGTCAGTTGTCTGGGATCCATAACAAGCTCTTGTTTGGTGTGATATCAGAATATGACGTATGATACGATATATCTAAGAATGTAATCTTTGCTGGAAGTATTAAATCCTCCAAAAGATGATTATTACTAATTCATAATTCTTTTAACTGACTGATGAGGATCAGTAATGTAAACATCTATTCTGTCATATTAATATAACTACTATAAACAGAACTCTATTGTTTTCAATATGTTAGAATTATGTGAATATAAGCTATGGGTGGGCACTTTGTTGGCGAACAGTTCTGCAGATTTGTAATTTAAAGAGCTTATTATTTGTATATTACCAAGAATCAGTCTGCATATTTTGTTAAAATGTTAGTGATCCTCATTGCTAGAGCCATTTCATTGTTTTAATTGGTTGAATATGAGGTAATTGGATATGGGACATTTGTGTAAAAGGCAGTAATAGCTGTGTACTTAGCTGACACACCTAATATATAACAGTTTGTCACACCCACTCAATTAAAAGTATGGAGCCATTTCAGCTCAAGGTTATCAGATAAGTTTATTGATCTTCATATTTCATTAACCTTCTTTTTTAATGACTAAACAGGAAATTATTAATCAAGTAAACATGTTGGTAGGTAGGCTTGAAACAATCCAGCTCATTATTTTGCACTGAAAGTTATAATTTATTGATGTGAACAGCATAGTTTTAAGGTGACAAGATTAGGGTGGTAAGGTCTTTCTGCAAGATATCTAGACACCCAGTAGTGTCAGGCTAGTGTTTCAGCAGTTTGGAAATGTATTAATTATATTACCTATAATTCAGTTCTTATTAATTAATAAGAATACATGATTGTCTGTCCGTTTTTCATTGTCAATGAAAATAAAGTGTGTATTTTGAACTTTGTAGCTTATACATGAATAATTAATTAATTAAAATATTCCATGTTTAAATAGTGATGTTATTAAAGTTGATTTCCTTTGTACCCAGGACTCAAACACCAACTCCTTGTCAAAGAAAAGTGAAGCAAGTCTTAGTAGTGATAAGAGTGATGATTCGATGGCTGAAACTGCTGAATGTGAGGAAGTACAGTTAAGAAGCAAACCGGTGCATGTTGGTGAGAGGAGTTCAGTAAATCAGTGCATCAATGAGCTCTCATCCAACCTTGCTGCAGAGGCTCGCCGGCGATGTAACAGTGAAGTTGTGCAAAGAACTGATAATAGCCAAGATACTAATGGTATGCATTGTACATTTGAAGTGTCTTCTTGAACAGTATTAATTGGATTAAATTTATGGGTGGTTTAATTTATTACTTATTGAGAGTGAATATGTTTCTAAGATAGATTGTTTAATTATAATTGCTCATCCCACCACTACATACATAGTATTAGTCTGCTCTCTGCTTAAAAGTACTGCAATAAATAAACATTCGTATTATGTGTTTAATATTTGTCATTATTCTTATCATCAATTTATTTGCTGTGTGATTAGATACTTTAGAATATGATAACAAGCTGAACAAAATCGTAATCGAATAAATTATTTATTTCAGAATTAATACCTATATTATTGTTTATCATTACAGTAGCCATAGATCAAAAAAGTCCAATTCAAGCTAAAAACCGTCCAGCATCACAAGCAGGTGATTTTGTAACTGTCATCGAAGTTAATGGTCTTAAGTTAGCCGGGAATGCATCGAAGAAAGCAGAAGAGTCTCCACAGTCATCTGAGAGCAGTCCTGTTGATGCAGTAGCAGTAGCTAAGAAAAAAGTCCCACCTAAGTATGTTTTTATTTGTCTACTCTGTGTGAAAACCTAAGTGATTTTTATATGATATGATTATCATTGTTATATGTTATATTATTTGTAGGCCTCCACCAAAAGTGTTCAGCAAACGCGGCGCTTCCCTTCCAGAGTCTGGTCTGGTAGACGATAGTCCGCCGTCATCTTTAGGGCGTAGAATTCGCAATGCGGAATCACGCGAATCTATTACCAGTAGAGCATCTACACCCTCCATCAGTGAAAGGGTCAGTATTGATTGATACACGAACTTACCTAGCTTCATAAGCTTTATTTACACATATGTTTTTTGATTTTCACAGATACATTACCTTAATATATTTTTGTAGTGGCTAACCCCTGTATAAATTAGTTCAAGATTATCAAACGCTTGCATGACTAATGATGATATAATACTGATGTTTTGTTATATTTATTTAAGTAATATTATCAGCGGGGTGATTATGTAACTTTATTGCAATTAATTTCATTCACTTTTCGAATTGAAACCAATTCAATATAGCGGTTTTCTGATAACTTTTTTACGTTCTGGTGACTGCAAATGCAAACAGTAGTATCTGCATGCTATCGTGATCGGTTCAGTACTTTAGGCGTGAAAGGAATAATTTTCGATTTATAATATTTCTACCGATTAGAGGTTGTTTCAATCTGAATCAACCTCTTAATCGGTAAACTATCACCATTCAATGATAACAGTGTATTTAAAGGGGTACGAAATTTTTTGTATGGAAGCTGGCATAGCTAACCGCCGCCACTTTTTTTTTTTTCAATGTGGCGGTTCACGGTGTAAGTGGTATATTTGGGTAGAGGACACTTATACAAACAAAAAATGTTAAGCAATATGGTGGCCTAAAGTGTCACGTTTCCGATATATTTGGAGGTAAAGATAACCATATGAGCATAACGACAATAATTAAAAATTAACTTATTACGTGTTTATATGCATTCGATTGTATTCAAATAATAGTTCCCAGGTTGATTTAACTATTTATTAGAATAAAGTAAAACTAGGAGCATGACAAAACAATGTTTATTACTTAGTTACCTACTAAACCGCATCGCAATATTCGCAATGAAACACAATGTTGTCAACTAGCTCGGTCGGATCGTGGTGGTTGACTTGTTTTCCATTTCGCCGTTATTAAACAAAAATTACAATAGGTACTTGTCTTAAAATCTCTTGTTACCGAGATATTTGGAATGAAATATCGATGTATAATATTAGAACAATTACAATTACTTGTTTTTAAGCAATAAATTGTGGTCAAATATAATTGCATCACGGTTTTAAAAATAAAATAATCAATATAATAGAAAAGAACCGTGAGTTCAAACCATTAAACAAAAGGTTTTTTTTAAATCTACTTAGGTATCAAACAACCATACTGCTCGCCTTCGGTAAGCGGTTACCGTAGCCTATGGACTAGGTTTTGGGAATTCCCGATAATTTCAAAGTCCCGGGACTTCGAGACATTTAAGAAAGTGAGTTTCTTTGAGTTTGAGTTTCTTGCCGGAGTCTTCTCAGTTTAAGTGTATTCCGAACCGGTGGTAAATTCAACTGTATGTACCAATTTAACGTTCATAAGTACCTTACTAAGGTCTAAACTGAATAAATGACTTTTATTGATTTGATTTGAAAGAAAAAAAATAGTTTTTTTAAGAGGTAAGCCTTTTTAATTGAGTTCATTTCTGGTGAAACTAAGAATTTGGTGAAACATTTATGAAAGAGAAAACCCATCAAAAACATTCTGTAAAAAACTAGCCAAGTCTCGATGAAATGTCTTGTTTATCTCTAAAAAGTAATGAAATCTAGACAAAGTCGTGCCAAGTCTAAGGTTCCTTACTGCGATTTCTTTATTATTATAGTTAATCTTGTGTGACTTGGCCGTTGAACATTATTTATACGTTAGTGGGTACAAGTACAGATTGGTGCAATGGTGTCATGGAACACCTGGTTTTGTACCTTTGTGTTCCCTTCAACGGCCAAGTCACACAACATTAACTATAATAATAAAGAAATCGCAGTAAGGAACCTTAGACTTGGCACGACTTTGTCTAGATTTCATTACTTTTTAGAGATAAACAAGACATTTCATCGAGACTTGGCTAGTTTTTTACAGAATGTTTTTGATGGGATTTCACTTCTTTTTGTATAAAATGAAGCGGCCCACCAAGTTGAATATTTTTTGTAAAGGCGGTATGTCGATATCTCTAATAGTTTGGTTGGGCTCTTGTGTTTTCTAATCAGGGTCACCAGGTACTCCAGATCTTCGATTATCCTAGTTTTTATAGTTTTCCCTTTATGTGGTCATTAAACCCTAACTCTGTACCAAATTTCAGCTCTCTGAGTTTATGGGAAGTACTAGTTCTATTTTGATGATCATAAGTGAGTGAGTGAGTGAGTGAGTGAGTTTCATAAATGTGAAACTTTGCTTTCGCTTAACTTCGGAACTAAATGACCTACAGACTTGAAATTTTGGATTTTAAGTATGTGATTATAGCTTACTGGATGACGAAAATTTCTGCGTTCGGGTCTTATCCAGAGGTTCTCAAATAGGGGCCTGAAAATGCGGCGAAATGGTTCCAGTAAAGGATGGTACGGCAGTGTTTGCTTCGCGCTTAATAATTGCTTTGTTTATTTCTTTTAATCACACACAGATTCACTTGTAAGCAGTTAAATCTTATAGTTATAAAACGAACTTAATTAAAAATCATACTAATTCTTAATAACTTTACTATTGTCTAGTAATTCTAGTATCTAATCATTGGTCATAATCGCAACATTGTTAATTCTCATAATCACAGATTTGTTTTGTAATTGAATTTTCTAAATATAAATAATAAAACAGACTTATAAATCAGTCTTTTAAATAATCAACTAACACATTAATTAGACTTCTTTGCCGACTTAATAAAAGAGGCTTTTTAAAAAAATCAGAGCCTCAACATTAACAACTTCGACAATGTTGTCTCGTCTTGAGTCTCGACCCGAAAGTCCCGGGACTCGAGACAGCTAAAGTTACGAAAAGTCCCGGGACTTCGAGACACGAGAAGTCCCGGGACCCAAACCCTACTATGGACGCTTGCATGCAACACCAGGGGTATGCTCCTGAATTGTGTCCAGTACTGACGCGTCTTTTCGCGCTTTCCTACACAAAAATGGAAGTCCCGTCTTCATGAAGGACTACACACGTGCACCCAGTCTCTAAAGTTATGGAGCGAGTGATCAATACGCAACTTTTGAGATACCTGGAGGGTCACGACTAGTTGAGCGATTGGCAATATGGCTTCCACCACAGTCTTTCAGCTGGTGACCTCCTTGTGGTGCTTTTTTTTATTTATTTACGTCGCTATTGCAATTTTATGGCCCAGGGAGCATTATTTAGCGATCTTTAGTTCCAATTAACTTGGTAACATGAGGTTTTAGGACAAGTATTGGCATTTTTGTTTGTATAATAACGACAAGATGGAAAACAAGTCACGATCCGAGCTACTTTGACAACATTGTGTTCATTGCGAATATTGCGATGCTGTTTAGTAGGTAAGTAATTAAAAATATTGTATTTTCGTGCTCCTAGTTTTACTCTATTTTAATAAATAGTTAAATCAACCTAGGAACTATTATTTGAATACAATCGAATGCATATAAACACGTAATAAGTTCATTTTTAATGATTGTCGTTATTCTCATATGGCGATCTTTACCTCCAAATATCTCGGAAAGGTGACACTTGAGGACACTATATTTTTTGTTTGTATAAGTGTCCTCGTGTAAATATACCACTTACTTACACCGTGCGCCGCCACTTTGATAAAAAATTTAAATGGCGGCGGCTAGCTATGCCACAAAGGTTCTATCCCCTTAGTTATCTTGTTAACATGATTTTGTATATTGTATAGGAAATGTTGATTTAATGGGATACTAAGACCCTTCACACACGTAGCTACAGTAGTACCCAATTAATATGGCTTACCGATGTACCTGCGCAGAAGATACATTTTCAAAGCGCGGGAAACACTATTGGCCGACAGCTGCCGCCATGTTACGCGCGCCGTGCGGAGGGGCGTCACTTGCGAGTGAGACGGAACTAACAGCTGTAGTGTATTATGAACCTTATAGTAGTGATCTAAGGTTGATTTTAAGTTTTAAGCATTCTTTCGTTAATCTTCGGGGCCATACTTTCTTTTCTGTGCGAACGAAGATTCACGACGCGCCATATAAGTTGGGTAATACTGTACTCGAAATAAACTGAACTAGTTAATAGCCAAACTTCGCACACGAAGCTACCGAATCACGGTAAGTAATTAAATTTTAGGTACAGTATTACCCAACTGATATGGCGCGTCGTGAATCTTCGTTCGCACAGAAAAGAAAGTATGGCCCCGAAGATTAACGAAAGAATGATTAAAACTTACAATCAACCTTAGATCACTACTATAAGGTTCATAATACACTGCAGCTGTTGGTTCCGTCTCACTCGCAAGTCACGCCCCTCCGCACGGCGCGCGTTAACATGGCGGCAGCTGCCGACCAATAGCGTTTCCCGCGCTTTGAAAATGTATCTTCTGCGCAGGTACATCGGTAAGCCATATTAGTTGGGTACTACTGTAGTCACTTGTGAACATGATTGTTCTGAGTCTCATGCTATGATTTTGACTAATTCAAGCGACGGGGATATTGGTCCTCGAATATAGATAAAATATTTGGTTTCTTCAATAAACTAGTTGCGTGGCGACCAGAACTCGCGTCACTTGGAACTAGTTAGTACCGCGTTACTTAATCCACCATTGAAATACTAACATGTGCTAGTGACTGGTTAGTGGTTCGAGTTATTAATTGGTTTCGTTTGAGTAGCCACTTTTGTGATGGGCCTAAAATTAAATCAAAACTTCTTCAACCACACACCTTCTTCAACCACATACCTTCTGCAATTATTCAGGTGAAAAGTTACGAGTCAATCAACTCTCTATCGTCGGAACGTAAACGTTCGGGTGGTGCGGCGACCCCCCGCTCTATAGACGAGGAAGTGACGTCGACGACCCCCGACCCGCCCGACGCGGACGCGGACGCGGACGCGACGGACGACAAGTCTGCGCCGATATCCTTAGAGAGCATACCAGCGGCCGTGCCCGTCTCTGAAGACGAGCCCTACTATGATCAAGTGCCCGTCGATATCAATGATGGAGAATATGTTTATATTCAAGCCGGTATGTTTTAAGACAAATTACTCTTAAGTTCGCTTGCGCTCAAGTACATTTTAGGACTATTCGTTTGCATTTTTCATATCCTATGCTTAGCTACAACCAACTCATGAAGGGTTAATACTATAATCATATTCGATTGACGAGAATATAGTTTGTTTATAAACAACTAGCTGTCCCCCGCGGCTTCATCCACGTTGACGGGATATAAAGCCGGTAATACTCAGGGATAATGTAGGTTCCCATTAGTGCAAGAATTTTTCGAATCCGACTGGTAGTTCCAGAGATTAGACCGTTTAAACAAACAAACACAATTTGAGTATAGGCAAATACTCACATTATTATTTATTTTGGTCCTGTTGTCGTTGGATCACTCCTTTTAGATTAACGCGCGTAATAAAATAACAAAATTACATTAATGAATGACTCAAGCGCAGCTGTTGAAATGTACCGATAGCTTGCCGACAGTTTTTTTTTTGACTTGGTAGAGACAGCATCCATTCAGCAAGGTGGATACGACAACGTGCTTTATACCCCTCTAAAAAGCTTATTTTATTCACTGTAAACATTGAATAAAAAGTACTCTTACTGACTTTTTGGCGGGAACTTGCAGAGTGACGTAGCAGTTTCATTTTTATTTTCATAAATTCGTGTATTTTGAGTTTTATTGCATATTATCGGTGGTATTTTATCCAATAAAGATCAATCTATGTGCACCAATGAAGTGAAATGAAATGAATATGTGTATCGTGACTTTACAAGTTGTCTCAAAAAGTCCGTGACAAGTTTTAGTACAATGACTACCATTTTACTAAAACATGACTTGACGGTGACTGATCATGTAGACTATGTGAAAGTGAATGTGTGGACTAATTTAAAGTGATATAATTAATAAAATGTATGCGACTGAAGGACTAGTATCCATGGTCAAGAAAAAATTAACAAAAAAAAAAAAAGTACTCTTACTCACCATTTTGGTGTTTGAATTTAGATCACCAATATATTCGACCTCAATCTCCATGCTATACAACCTCCTTGCGAAAAAATAACTCGATACAAAGTCCTTGTGCAAAGAATACTCGACATACAAACTCCTTCAAGTTGACCATCCTAATAATAATAAGAAAATTACTCTTAATAAAATTAAGAGGTAGGTAGGTAGGTAATTGTACCAATTTTAATATGCATTTTAATTAATTGAACCTTCCTTTTTTCTCCATTAAATGTCTATTTTCGCTTAAATCTTTCTTTTTCTCGTAGTCATGGTATAAAGTATAGTATGCAACTCTTGACTAAAACGGCCATTTATATTGAGGGCCATGAATCACTCGCGTAGCTCAGGATTCTAACACTTGAAATCATCATGAATCATGCGGTCGCGATTCAGTTGTTAAGAGTCCTTCACTCCTCGCTTTAAATCCGTCCTTTATTCACTAGTTGCCTAATATACTATTATTATCGTGCTATTCGAACCTGTGTTCCATCAACAAAAGAAAAAAGCGCATTGAGAGATCAAACCCACGACAATTTTTTTGTTTGTGGTGTAGGCGGTACGGGTTCTAGCGCCGAAGAGTCATCAAGCGCTACAAGCACACTCCCGATGTGCGCGCCGTCCGGCGGCGGCGCCGCGCCCACTGCGCCGAGAGCCCCGGACTCCCCGCTCTGTGCCACTGCACCAAACTACGTCAATATACATTATTTTATACAGTGAGTTAAATACTTCACATTGTCTAGATTCATTGTTGATTTTGTTGATTACATACTAATTTACAAAAAACTCATGATTTAAGTATTTATTCCGGTCAAATTAGTCACCTTCATAATTTTACAGCTTTAATAGTAGGGGAGCCCAAGCGGGGATTTCGGGATTTACTAAAGCGCGGCAGATTAATATACAGGGGGATACCTTGTACCCGGTTAAGTACCTCCACCAAACATGAGGCCCATATATAAGACCGCCCGTGAAGGATACAGGATCAGATTAGTAAAAAAAAAGTGACCATCAGAAATTCTCGAGCGCGTCAGATTAAGGTAGGGTGAGTTAATTACATCCTAAAAAGTGTATATTCCACTAATCTGACAATTTGAGAGTGACGTAAAGAAAGGGGAGGGTAGCAAAGTTGTAAAAAAAAACGTCATCTCGACATTCTCGAGCGTAGCTAATTTTTTTTTTATTTTGTAGGAAATAATTCAAGAATAATGAAAAATATATAATCTGACGATTTCCGCAAGCCGAAATAACAAAAATTCGTCGATAAAGTTAAATGCGTGCAGCTTCGTGATGCCTACATTTCCTTCTCCGCGTTTCTATTCCTCTCTCACTCCGTCCCCACTCTGGTTTCTGCTGCCATGACGCCATCACATCTGATCATAAAGACTCGTTCGTGGCGTACTGTTTACAACGTGTTTCCAACGTGTTTCCAATTAATTATAAAACATTAAATTTTTTTAAGCTTTTTTTTAATTTTTTTTTTATAAATACATGTATTCTACTAAAAAAGCATACACTTATTTATTTGCATGCTATTTCCTGAGCTTTTCAATTAATTAAGTTCAATGATTTAAGAAAATAAAAAAAAAAAAATTTAACTTCCCTCTAAGAAAAATTAAAAATTTTAAACTATTCGGGAAGTTATTGGTTTTAGCCCGTTCTGCGAAAATCGAGTTTTCATGACTTCCCTGACTACCCCCGCGATGTTGTCACTGTCTGTATAGTCACTATGTGTGTGTGTGACGATGTGACTCGCTTATAACTTTTGAACGACTAAACCGATCGGAATCTACTAAACGGCGTTCTAAAGAGTTCCCTCAAAATCTGGGGGCACGGGAGTGCCCCCCGCCAAGACAGCCAAGCGAAGCGAAAGGGCACTACCTACCTTTTCTCGAAGCGCTTCGTCGTTTTTTTGAACCCTCATAACTTGGGTTTGGAATATACCAGATAAACAAAATTCTCGGAACATGATGTCAATAGTGAACTTATTAAGCATATTAAGTTTCAATAACATAGCTCTTATAGGTTAGATTTTATTGATATCTAAAAAACCCCGATTTCGTCACTGACTCACTGATGATCATCAAAACTCATAGGGTACTTCCTGAAGTCCTAGAAAGCTGAAATTTGGTATGTAAGCTTGTATTAGTACACAAACAACAAAAAAATTATAAAACTTGGAAATTTCAAACAAAAAAAAAAAGAAGTGAAATTCCACCAAAAACATTTTCATGTAAAATGTTGCCGCCAAGACATAAGGCTCGTACTGTCAAAAAGTTAGCAGATCTCATGTAGAGCCAAGCTTATAACTACATGCACTTACTCTATAAGCCCTAACTTCACAACCTCTACACACCGTAGTCAAAATTTGTGGCTTGGCCGTTTCAATACTATAAGAACTATTGAATAACAAAAAAGCAATGAACAGTGAATACATTTTTCACCTTACTCCCATGTGACGGTAGCGAAACGGCCAAGCCACAAATTTTGACTACGGTGTGTAGAGGTTGTGAAGTTAGGGCTTATAGAGTAAGTGCATGTAGTTATAAGCTTGGCTCTACATGAGATCTGCTAACTTTTTGACAGTACGAGCCTTATGTCTTGGCGGCAACATTTTACATGAAAATGTTTTTGGTGGAATTAGATTTCCTGTGAATTTGAACCGATTCGGACCGATAGATTTTGAGAAATTTTGAAAAATCTCAAAAAAAATAAGTTTTTTTTTTTTTTAAAGTGGTTTTCTTGGAATAACTTTTAAACGGCTTTATCGATCAACTTCAAAAACTAATCCGCTTTTGAGCTTGAAAATCCACGTCGATCGCCACCAAGCTGGTCAAAATCGGTTTATTCGTTCGAGAGATATCGTGAACGAAAGAAACCCGAAAAAGTGTTTTTTCGGGATTACTCCGAAATTTTTGGTTCGATCAATTAAAACTAGAAAATAACTTATGAGGATGATAAAACTGCGTTTGAATGCTGCCAACCGCGTGAAAATTGCTTGATCCATTCAAAAGATATTGCGGTTTGAAAATTCCAAAAATAGTGTTCTATGACACTTCTATCAGACTTTCGAGCTGGGAGAGCTAGCTCAAAATATCACATAAATTATATTTTGAGCTCAAAACTGTCATAAGTACAATTTTAAGCGCCCAGGAATGGAATTAGCGGGAAGTTGCAGGGATGGCCTTTAGGGTGAACCGTATTTCTAATTTTTTTTTGTCAGATCAGGCGAATCCCTTTAGGCGATGATAGCTCAGTGGTAGTGACGTCGGATACCGAGACGAAGGTCCCGGGTTCGAATCCTACAATGAGCTTGAGCTTTCGGTGAAGGAAAACATCGTGAGGAAACCATAGCACGGTGGTAGGGTACTTTGTAGTACCCGCCTGGCTGGCTACCACCCTCAAGTTGAAAATCTGTCGCCAAGCACCTTTCGGTGTGTTCCGATAGCTTCACTTGAGAGCCAGTTCCTTCTAGGCTTTGTGTGCTTACCACCTTCGGCCGCATCATCACTTACCATGGTGAGATTGCGGTCAAACACAGGCCTATAAAGAGTTAAAAAAAAAAAAAAAGATAATCGTCAGATTATGAGACGGTACGTTTAGAACAAAAGATGAACCATATATATCTTAATCTGCCGCGCTTGAGTATTCCAAAATGGCGAATTTTTTTTGCACATTTTGAAAATGGCCGCGAGTTTGCGTTCCATCGAAATCGTCAGATTAGTGAATGAGAGCTTTTTTTTGGTGCACTTAACACTCCCTTAGAAAATCTGACGCGCTCGATAAAATATTATTTTTTTTTCATTTTCAACCCTTACATACAACCACCCGCATCATGCAAACGATCAGATTAACATACGTACATTATTAAAAATATGTAGGGCATTGATGCTATCAATATCTGACGCGCTCGAGGATGTCCATGCAATAGATTTTTTTACATATTTAAAAATCTATAGCCGCTTCCCCCACCGATGAAAAGGTATATATCATATAAAAATTTTTTCTTCTTATCATCTAAGCTTTGCAACCCAATAGGTCGCTACGACGCTCGAGTAAATCCCCATTTAGCATCGTGAGCTCCCCTTTTTTTTTTTTTTTTTTATCGTGGGGAAATCCTCATAGGATACCCTACCGCCCCGGGGGTAGCGGCCAGGTTATGCCGGACTTTTACCGGCTAAAACCCCACGGTGGTCGCCATCTGCGCTGTAGAGAGGGGGGCGGGCTCTCGTGTTGAACGCGCACCTGCTCACCCCTCAAAACGCGGCGCTTTGATAGCTCGTCCCGGGGGAAGTCTGATCCTTCCCCACAGCACCCTCGCTGTGCTATCACACGATGAGTCGTGACCACATCGACTCATCGTCCTCCTTGGGGTCGCTTCTGGGCGCACAGAGCCCCCGCTCTGATTGCCCACGACCCCAAAGGCCCCGTTTAGTCGCCTTTTACGACAGGCAGGGAAACACCGTAGCTGTTATTCTAAGCCCCAGCTACAGGGCAGGAGGGCCACGACGAGGCACGTTTGCGCCCCGGCGGCTTCGCCTCCGAGTGGGATCGGCCCTCTCGCGATCCCGCTCAGCAGCCTCCTTCTGGACCATTACGGTCTCACAGAAGGAGGCTACGGCCCTCCATGCTGTATCCCCGCTCAGCATCGCCGACACGACTGCTGGCAGGGAGAGATTCCGTCCGATCTCTTGGACCAGGATCCGCCGCTCGGGTTCCCACGCAGGGCACACCGCGAGCGTGTGCGATGCGGAATCCTGGTCACTCCCACCGCAGTGGAAGCAGGCCGCCGTCGCCTCACGTCCGATCCTATACAGATAATCACCGAAGCACCCATGCCCGGTGATTATCTGTGTAAGTCTGTAGGTGAGTCGTCCACCTTGTCGCTGCATCCAGGCCTCGAAGACCGGCAGGACTGCTTCGACGACGCGTTTGCGCGCAAACCGCTCCTCGCGAAGCCTTGCGCGCCACGTCGCGAATGCGATAAGTCGCTCCTGCCGTTTGATCGCCTCTTCTGGGTCGCCTCCACCGCTCTGGCGGACGATGCGGATTCGGTCATAGACCCTCGCATCCATGTCCGCCAGAATATCTAGTGGCAGAAAGCGAGCCAGAATAGTTGCCGCCTCAAAGGATACGGTACGGTATCCCCGTACGATCCGTAGTGCCATCCTACGCTGGACGCTGTAGATTTTCGTTCTACAGCGTCGGATGGCCAGCCTCTTCGCCCATACGGGCGCCCCGTAAAGGGCTACGGATCGTATGACCCCCGCATAGAGGCGGCGAACTTCCTCCCTCGGTCCCCCGAGATTAGGCAGCAGTCTGTGCATGGCACCCGCTACCCTTTCGATTCGGGGGACTAGGCGATCGAAATGTTCTTCGAAGCCCCAGCGACTGTCTAGGGTGAGGCCCAGGTACTTCATGTACCGCCCCACCCCGACTTCCGACTCACCAACTCGGACGCACGAGTCGGGTGGTTCCCTGCTTCTTGGCAGTTTGTGGAACCATAGCGCCTCGGTCTTGTGAGGCGCTATTTCTAGACCCAACTCATGGATTTTGGCAACGACGACCTCCACCCCAAGCTCAGCGAGCTCTTTGGTCCCCTCGAATGTATCCCCACTGGCGACCACCAACGTGTCATCTGCATAGCAAACGATGTTTACGCCAGCGGGGAGGTCGACACGCAGAACCGATCGTGAGCTCCCCTACTATAAATATTCTCTTTCCTTTTCAACGAAGATTTCTAATTGAAATAAATCTTTTAGAAATAATTATCCGTATTACATGTATCCTCCTCCTAATAGGCTCTGTGTTGCATGACTCCTACAAAAACTCTCATAGTTTTTCTAATATACTTGAAGTCACTAGACTTGATACACGTCTCGTCTATACATATGTTAAATGTTGGTGTATAGAGAAGCAGGCGAGGGTACGGAGCCGAGTGAGTCAGGGACGGATCTGGCTGACTCCAATGATACACCATTATTTCTGCGGACTATTTCCTCGGACACTGAAGCTAGCGCCACCCCACCGGTGATAAGGAAACTACATACTCAGGTTAGATAGTCGATAATATTTTAAGTATTGGAATGCCATTGACAATTTTAGAAGATTTTAAAATATATGTTATTTTACAATTAAACTTAAGTGCCGATTTTTCAATCGTTAGATAATCCTCGGTTAATTTGTTCCTCTGATAATTCAATTAGAAAGTTGTTCTAATTTCAAATTAACAGCAATATATCGCTTATCTGGCCATAGAAAAATCAGCTACAAGTTTTAAAAACAATTAAACACTATAAATATAGATTGATATTTTATTTCCTTACTAAATATTATTGTTACACTAATAATAACAAAATCCTTTAATCAATATTCTGGTATTACTTCGATTTGCGATCGAATATAACTTATTGCAATATCTATTACATGTTTTCGGTTGCAAAATGAAATGTATATTCAGCTCAGTGGTAGGAAACTGTTATATTAATTTTTATTATAATGCGTCAAAATCGACCTGTAGTTGTTTCTTAAAATGATCCCGTTTTTCCTCTTTAACTATTGACTGAGACTTAGTCAATTCCTTATCCTCCAGATAAGAAACTTTAAAATGTTTTAGATAAGAAAGCTATGCGGCATAACGGTTCTTCTTTAATATTTCGAAATTAAAATTGCATTTTGGTCAGAATATATTTTTAGATTATATCGTTGGATTCCATGAGGCTTTCATTTACTCTTTCTTTGTTCTATTTAAAGTATTTTTCTCATTGTCTTCAATATTTTCAAGTGATTTTATATTTACCTCTCCAATCAAGGGCGAAATCTGAATATTCTGTTCATATAGTTCAACTAATTCTGAAGCATTCTGGAACATTTTTCTTCACTTTCGATTGTTGATTGTTACTGTCTTGTCGAGAGTTTAGTAGGGTAAAATACTATTATAGAGTGAATGGACGTTGATTCTGATATCTGTTGTATTTATATCTGAAAATAAAAGAATAGGAATAATGGGATGAGAGGATTACAAATAAATACATGAATTCTGCCATGATTCACGGGTAATTCAGTTGACATCTTCCTACTTATAATATTATAAATGTGAAAGTTTGTAAGGATGTGAAGATGTTTGTTACTCATTCACAGACAAAACTGCTGAATGGATTTGGATGAAATTTGGCACACAGATAGAATATGTGTCGTATCGTATGCAAATACCCCTCGTTCCGAGGTGGAGGAAAGCCGCGAACGGCTGGTGTCTGAAATCGAGAGTACACTAACTTGTGTCTCCGATTGGGGTCGACTAAACCTAGTCCATTTCAACCCCACCAAGACTCAAGCCAGCGCGTTCACCGCTAAGAAAACCCCATGGTCTGTGGCTCCACAATTCCAGAACACTTCCTTGAATATCAGTCAAAGCATTGGGATCCTGGGCGTCGACATTTCTAGCGACGCGAAGTTTTGTTCCGAAGTCACTTGGAAGACAAGGTTAAGCTGGCATCCAAAAAGCTTGGAGTGCTCAACAAAGCGAGACAGTACTTCAAATCGGGGCAAATGCTGCAACTTTATAAGTCGCAAGTCCGGCCTCATATGGAGCACTGTTGTCATCTGTGGGCGGGGGCACCTGGATACCAGCTTGGGCCTTTAGATTCGGTTCAACGACGTGCCGTTAGAATTGTCGACGATCCCGAGCTCACAAACGGTTTAGAGCCCCACAGTCTGAGGAGAGACTTTGCCTCCTTATGTGTGTTCTACCGCTTGTACAACGGGGAGTGTACCAAGGAATTGTTCGACTTGATGCTCACGGTACCTTCCACCATCGCAGCTCTCGCCATCGACAGGGAGTCCATCCTCACATATTGAAACCAGAATTGTTTCGAACTGTGCGGTCTCAAAGGAGTTTTCTTCCGCGGGCGCTCAAACTGTGAAATGAGCTCCTCGCCGTGGTTTTCCCAATGGAGTACAGCATGGGGTACTTCAAGAAGGGTGTGAAGAGGTTTCTTCGGGGTCGTCGACGCGCGAGTGATACCTTTGGTGTTGCAAGCGTCCATAGGCTACGGTAACCGCTTACCATCAGGCGGGCCGTATGCTTGTTTGCCACCTTAGTGCTATAAAAAATGTTCTGGAAAAAGTATAATTTTTTGCCAGGGAAACAATATATCCCTCAGGAATTCCGATTGAACCGCGGGTTGAAGCTAGAATACAAGTAAACACATAATTGAACTGGTTGAAAATGTTAGTTACATTACATTTTTTAGGTATTTTTTAAATAAGATTGGTTAGAGAGTATTACTGACCTTATTCAGAGGACCCACAGAGACACTTTTATTGTTCGAAAGTTCATCAACATTAATTTTAGAGACTGTGGACGATAACGCTGCTTCTAGTTCTAATGGATATTCTTCTACTGGTTGACCTGCATAATTCTGAGTGGTTGTAGGCACCGAAGAACTATCTGCAGGCTCTTTTATAAGTGACGCAGTAACAGTGTCTTCGAGCGGTTTTGTTATCGGTTCTGTTGGCTCAGGAGGTGTGTACACGTCAGGCTTCGTTATCATATCATACTCCCTGCACATTCCCGTAACGTAGGTATCATAAATGTTACAAGTTACATTTCTACATCCGCTCGTGTCACATTTCATAGTGGTACATGTTTGATCGTTGCACCAAACGGTAATATTTGGTTTTCCGAGAGTTACAGTATCGAAAGGTGCGTAAGTTGTGGGTGCTATGAGTGGATCGTTTTTCGGCGGTTGTTCGGTTTCATACGAACTCCACCATGAAAAAGGATATGTTATCCATCCCCAGATTGTAGAACCGATTCCACGACCCTCTGTTATATCTGCAAGCGATAATAAGAAATCACTATCAGTCAAAATATTGAATGATAAAAAAAGCAACGCTGTTATGTGCGCTGATTCGTGAAATAATTATGTTTACTTACATTCATTCGTTGGTTTGCTTAATGACGCGTTTACGAAATACAAAATAAAAATCGACGCCACGCTTTTCGAACAAAACATGATGGAGTTACGGATGCGATGGAACTCAAAACGGGAATAAATGTTTGGATAGTCCCGGTAAAGCTTATATACTTACCTTGGCTAAGTATGTTTCCTATCTCTTAGAGATAACAAAGTGTTGAGAATGTTTACTTAATGAGCAACAAACGAGCTTAACGACAAACCATTTTATTTTACTAGTTTTTATACTTATGCATACAAAAAGCACAATGAAAAATGTATGTAAATTGAGGTTTTAATTTAAATGAATGTCTTTTACTTAAAATATTAGGATTAATGTATAAATAAATTTTGCTTGAACAGAAATTGAGTATCAAAATCTTGGCATTTTGTATCAGTGCCGTTCATAAAGACTTCGCACAATGTGCAAAATTTCTTTATATTCTGGCAGCCTAAGAATCTGCATAAGGTATGGGATTTATCACAGTATTTCAATATTTTTCTTCGTGTCTTATTGGTATTCTCTGCTTCGTGAAAAAATGTTGCCATATTTTGCAAAACTTGCCCTTCTTGCCATTTCTTTAGGTCACGATTATTTGTACTGATATCCGTGAAACCTATTAATTCCTTTATATTGGGAGAATTCTTGTATGCCAACAAAATTTTCTTTAAACTCATAATTCTCTCTACTGGCACTTCTTTCTGTGTGACCTCACCTTTGGTGTCGAAGTTTATTATTTTAGGCACGGCTTTTTTTATAATTGACCAAGGACTAATGTATGAATCATGAATATCCTATAAAATAAAAGAATATAAGTAAGCGCGATGCATATTAAATAAGAATTAAAACTAAACTTTACTTACGATGTTGTTGTTGACGTCATTGCTGTGAGAAACGCACAAGATAAATAGTAATGAAATTAAAAAGATTTTAGGATAGATTAATAATAGTGATTTCATTCTGATGACTTGTACGTGATTATGTGTCTACTTTATGAACTATAATATATAACAATCATTTGTTTTTGCACTAATCCTAACAATACAATTCTAACAGAGTTCAGAAAGGACTTCTATTCTTTAAAACACAACGCATATTGTTTTATAAACACGATTTATTTTGTAAACAAGGCAGAAATCTTACATAATTTTAAAGTTTTTTACATTTGGACAATGACCTACTGCATTCAATTCTTTAGAGGTACATTTAGATTTCTGAAAAACTTTTTTAGATGTGGCAAAACTGATACATTTTGAACTAATGCAAAGAGTAACCTTTCCAAATAATTTCCCTAGCATTTTATCTTGCAAAATGTCCACAACTTCGAAAACAATGTTTGATGGCAAATCCATTATTGACTCCATTGATGCTACACTATCTGGAAATGCACAAATACGAAATGTTTATTTTAATGTTGTAATCTAACAATTGCAATTTGTTTGTGCCTGTGTATGACCACAATCTCATCATAGTAAGTAATGATGGGGCTGAAGGTGGTAAGCACACAAAGCCTAGAAGGAACGGGCTCTCAAGTGCAGCTGTCGGAACAAACCGATAGGTATTAGGCGGCAGATTTTCATTAAAAATACAGAATAATTTATGCTTACCAGCAATAGTCGATGCATCGCAATGGCCCTTGTTGTTTAGTCTGTTATCTGGCATGCAAGTTCTATGTATGCATGTTTTGTTTCCACAATTCATGGAGTGACAAGTAGTTTGAGAACAAAATGTCAGGATGCCCCTTATGTATTTTCCTACAAAAGACATAAAAGCTGGAGCTACCATGTCCACATCATTCCAGTCCACCTCTCCAAATATAGCTTGTTCTAGTGCTCGTGTATGGTTATGGAGAAGTGTTTCTTTGCTCATATTTAATTTAGTTTTATTTATTTCACGTTCTAATATTATTGTAGTAATATTCTTTGAATGAATATCGAAGTGGTTCCTAGAATTATTTGGCCAATACAATAACTGCGCGTCTATTAATGAATCTTTATCAGATTTTTTGAAAATTATTTTCTCCTTTAATTTGTTTGAAATATTTGCGTATTTTACCTCTGATATTTTATCGTCAACCACATATGTTATATTGCCGACAGACGGTATTTCGCGTTTGGTACGGAATTTAGGTATTTGAGTTGTCGTATTTATTGCAGTATTTTTATATTCTGTTTCAATACTATTTCCCATTTTGTGCATATCTTCCTTCATATTATCGCTACTATTTGATATATTTACCGTTAAGTAAATACTATCTTCGGCTTGTTTTGGGTCAACGATTTCGACTGCTTTTTCTGTAGTTAGTAGGTTTTTATCTGATATGTTAATTGATATAATATTATCGGTTTTTATGGTATTGTTTACACTTTGTTGATTCTGTTCAATATTTCTAGTCATATTATAACTTTCTTCAACATGTGTTGGGTATATTTGGTGATCGACTTTGATATTATGGAAAGTTATAACCTTCTTCCGATGTTTTTTGTTACCGTTGCTAAGCCTGGACTTCTTTTTCTTATGAATTGTTACTTTATGTACGGGCAACGAATCATGTTTGCCGAACTTGGACCCTTTCGTGTACCCAAATAGTTCCATTGGAAGTGGAAAGTTGAAGTATGGTAAATTAATAGATGATGTTAACTCCTTTGAATTACCATCCTCGCGATCCAATGTTTTTTCACGATTGTGGTTTTTGTAATAGTTTCCAAAGATTTCTTGTAATTTTGGCAACTCTACATCAACCTTTATTCGGACGTTCAGTGTATTGTCTGACAGATCGCTTGGCTTTTCATCTAAAATGAATTGAGGGACCTTAATATTCTCAAGCATAAAAGCGTTTTTGTTCTCATTAGGAGTAGTACATTCGCAAGGTATTTTACCATTTTTACAATAGCATGGCGATTTAAAGGGTTGGTTCATTGATTTCTGGTGATTTATAATTTTCTCCAGAGTATCAGCTCCATTACTGCCCTTAGATGGAGTTGTGGTATATTCGGGTTTATTTGAATATCGTACCTTTGAGTTAAATGGGATGAAGTAATCTAACGGACTATTAAATGCTGGTTGAGGGAATTTAAAGCTATCTGGACCATAGTAAGTGTCGGTGTAGTAATCTTCGTATTTTGCACCTGTACTTGGTTTAGTTTTAGAATATTTTTCATGACGATATAACGGTATTTTGTTCTTCTTTTTAGACTTTTCTATATAATTTTTACGTTGTTTATGTGCCCTATCCAAGTAGTGTTGATATTCTGCAAGCAGGTCTTCAATATTTTCGTCACTTTCACTGCCGCTATTTATTAATGCATCGAAAGGTGAATTCTGGAAAAGATAATTATATTTTGATTATCCAGTTTTGCAACTGAGTTCTACAATAAACATTAGATTGGCATTCATAACAATCTACAACGGTTGATCGGTTCGGTTTGAGCCGTACTTACGAAGTTATTTTCAAAATCATTTATAACATCTGCAATGTCGCTAAAGACGACTGTATCATAAATTGGAGACACCTCTATTCGATTCACTTCGGGACCTAAAATAAAACGATATTGATATAAATAAAACTCTATTAAAAAATTAAGAATAATTGAACATTTATGTAATAATTACTTACTTTCCGAGTCGTGACCGCGGGTAGCACAAATAAAAAAAATGCTGATTAAAATAAAGTGGAGTTTCATGGTTGATTTCACTTGAGAAAATCAACGTGTAAAGTGATGATATTTCGCATTGCTATAGGGGCTTAGACCCAAATGTTTACACTTTTATAGCTTTTGTTGAACCAAACAATAGTTTCTAATACCCATTGTATACTACAGTACTGTTGCGATGCAATTATGTAATTATGGTTACCTGCTTATGTGAATTAATTGTATAAGACTTATTAATTAGTTTATTTTTATTTGTTTTAAGGAATCTGTAATCAGCAATAATGCAGAGGCTGAGCGACTGACGATGCACCGATGTATTATCACAAGTATTATTGAAAGTGAAACAGTTTATGTTGAATGCCTTTACGTTATGGAGAAGGTAATTTGAATTTTTACTTCTTTAGGCTTTAGTTGTATGTTTGGTTTGTAATACCTAAAGCATATTTGTTGTGGACATGCATAAGAAATAAATATCAAACTCACTCACGACTATTTGGTGCCAAACTAAGCAGAGCTTGGACATGGAGATCAGATAACTATATCTACTCGTATATAATAAAGCGAGTCAGGACAAGAAAAAATTAACAATTCCCATTTTTCTATTTAGTACATGAACGCGATAAAAGCGACGCTTTCAACGTCACAACCAGTAATAACTGAAGAAGAGTTCAACACAATATTTTACAAAATATCTGAGTTACACGAATTGCATAAGAACTTCCTCGAAGGTTTAAAATCAGCTGTCGCCAGTTGGGAAGAGCCTCTCTCCGTTGGAATTCATTTTAAAAAGATGGTAAGTGTAATAACTACTTCTTTTTCTCATTCTGCTCAATCGATTTGTTATGATCAAAATTGAGTTGAGTTAGATAAACTTGATCTCAATTGTCATAACAAATAAACTACACACAGGCTGAAAACATAAACGTATACGGCGCGTTCCTGCACAACTACGGTCGTGCGACAGACGCGGTGCGACGGCGATGTTCAACTTCGCAGTCCTTCGCGCACCTCACCAAGCAGATCTCCTGCCACGGACAACCGATGTCTCTCGATGACCTCTTGCATAAACCCGTCGCTAGGGTGCAGAAGAACGCATTGGTTTTACACGTGAGTCATTTATCCAGCAGTAACAGTAGGAGACTACCGCCACCGATCCCCAGCGGGCATGCGTGGTGAAGTATTTGCCCATTCCCTTTCACCCTCATTTGTGAAAGGAAGCATGACATTTGTCAATTGGACATTATAGGTTAATGATAATATAATTAATTGATCTATCTTTAACACTTCAAAAAATAACCCTCATACAAATTACATAGCAACCAACTAGTACGAGCTCCCATTGCACGTAATTTCAATAAGAAATGTCATCAATTCAAGGACTAAATTGACAAATTGTGTATATTGTACTTAAAATTTGTAATGTTTTGTGAGGAAAAATAAATTATATTATTATTAAATATCTCGTATACAACAAAGAGAAAACCCAGTGAATAATAGCATAAAGGGCTTCCCGAGGGATTTTATGCATGGGGTAGCCTGCTTTCTGTCCAGCAGCGCTTAAATAAGCGCTTTCATTGACTGTAGTTAACATTGACGCATAAATGTCGGCGTCTCGCAAGGCTCTATGCTGTCCCCGGCACTGTTCCTGCTGCATATCAATGATATAATGATGTCTATTGACGGCAGAACCCTAGCGAACGAAGTACTGGGAATGCTAATATTCCGCCTTTCATAGTGGAATAAAGCTGCAAACGACTTGTGTCTGAATGTCTGCGATTGGAGTCAAATAAACCTCGCCTATTACTACATTAGCATTTAACTCATTATATATTTATGATTCAACAGATATTAACAAAATAATATTATCGTGACGGCATCTAAAACTGTTGATCATAGATGCTTTTCGCCTTTTTATTTTATTTATATATATTTTTAGGATCTCATAAAGTACACACCAGCGAGCCATCCTGATCATGCGATGTTGACTGATGCTCTCAACATGACACAACATTTCCTAGATGAGTTTAATATTATACAAACAAAATCTATGTTTCCGGTTCGTATATTACTTGCATTACTTAAATAAATGATCAAACTGGCATGCATATGCTTTATGCATTATTGTTCTATTGCAGAACGCTGATCGTGCCCAAAGGAGGCTAGTAAAAAACTCTTTCATAGTGGAACTCTCTGACGGACACAGAAAATTAAGGCATCTCTTTCTATTTAATGATGTTATAGCATGCGCTAAATACAAGGTATGTATTTATCTATTTATGTAATATCATTATACATACTCCTACCTATGTGTACTATTAAACTTATGAATAATGTGAAGATAATAATAGGTCTTTACCTATGAAATTGCCGTTCTGCAGTACTGGCCATTTCAAATCAAAATAATTTTTGTTTGGCTAAGAATTCTCATTTCAAATTAATTTTATTTTAAAAACATGGAATTCTTTTTCTAAAAGTAGTCATTTGTTTATTGATTAGTGTTATATTTTCATCGCATTTCAATCTTTTTCGTCATCATGGATACGTTAAAAATTCGAGTAATTATGGAATATGAGTACCGTCGTGGCAGCAACGCGGCACAAGCGGCACGCAACATCAACGACGTTTACGGAGCTAACACTACAAACCAACGCACCACCTGTTATTGGTTTGCTCGCTTCCGTTCTGGGAATTTCGACTTGAAAAATGAACCTCGCGGTCGTCCGAAGACTTTGGTCGACAATGACGAATTAAAGGCAATTGTGGAAGCTGATGATACACAATCGACGGCTGATTAGCAGCAGCTTTCGACGTTACCGTCAAAACAATATTGGTCCATTTGCGTCAAATTGGCTTTGGTAAAAAAGCTTGACAAATGGGTGCCCCACGAACTCAATGATCGCCAGCGCGAAGTACGCGTCGAAACGTGCCTTGCACTTCTCAACAGACACACAAATGAAGGAATTTTGAACCGCATTGTTACCTGCGATGAAAAATGGATTCTGTTTGATAACCGCGAGCGCTCAGCAAGTTGGTTGGATCCTGGTTCAGCACCTAAACAATGCCCTAAACGAAAACTTACCCCTAGAAAAGTAATGGTCACTGTTTGGTGGTCTAGCGCCGGTGTGATTCATCACAGCTTCTTACCAAACGGGGTGAGCATTACTGCAGATGTGTACTGTGAAGAACTGAACACAATGATGGAGAAGCTGGCACATCTCCAACCAGCATTGGTAATCGCTCGTCTCCGCTGCTCCTGCACGATAACGCGCGACCTCATACTGCACAGCAGACGGTCTCCAAGTTGCAAGAACTGGGGTTGGAAGTTCTCCGTCATCCGCCCTACTCACCAGACCTTGCGCCTACAGACATTACTACTTTTTCCAGAATTTGGATAACTTCTTGGTGGGAAAAAAATTCAATACCCGAGAGGCAGTACAAAATGCCTTTGAAGAATTTGTTGCCTCCCGTCCAGCTGATTTCTTTAAAAAGGGCATCAATAAACTGCCACTGCGTTGGCAAAGATGCATTGATTGCATGGGTGATTAATTCGATTAATACAAATAAAAAATAAAGTTGTGTTCCTGCGCGTGAGTAAGGTCGCCAGAGCTCATAGGGGAGGGGGGAAAGGTCGGTAACGCGTGAGTGATACTTCTTGTGTTGCAAGTGTCCATATGGCTACGGTAACCGCTTACCATCAGGCGGCCGTATGCTTGTTTACCGATTAAGAAGTATAAAAAAAAAAAAAAAAAAACATGAAAAAAATTCGTTTAAATTTTTTCATACAAAACGGCAATTTCATAGGTAAAGACCTAATATTTATAGCAGAATAAATATTTTGTGATTTACCTTCTCTGATCATTTCTAAATTCGAACCTATAAATTAATTAAACGTATCAAACCGATTATTATCTGCCATCCGACTGATGGTGTTCAACAAAACTAATATTTATCAACAGGCATCAGGCCGCGATAAGTTCACATTCGAGTTGAAATGGTTCATTCCGCTACCGGATATAGTGGTGGTGGAAGAGGACAGTGCGGGAGTGTTCGCGACCGATGCGCGGGAGACTTCCCCCGCTAACATTGTCGCGCTTAAGTCTCAGGCTTCCACTGTGCGCGACCAAATACTTGCCGAGGAGAGGGCTGCCAGCGATGACAAAGTAACTGAAACTCCTGTATATTACTTAAATCATGATTGTGTTCCTTTTAGAATCATTCAAGTTATAAAGGACGAGAGAATTGTTTTTTTTATCGAAACGAGGAATATTGTGTTGTATATTTAAGAGCAAAAATAATATGCTGTTTTATCCAAAGAATTAGGTTTCATGATTGAATACTTTATTTTACATAGAAAATGAGACTAGGTGGTCGAGGTACGGCAGAAAAACAGCGTAAGAAACTGGCTGAACTGGAGGGGCAGCTAGTACTAGCATCGCCGAACCTCACCTTCAGAGTGGGCGCGAGGGCTCCCGGCGCCACCGCGCTACAGAGACAACACATATTCTTCCTCAGTTCAGAGTATGAACGGACGCAGTGGATTGATTCGATACATGCTTTGCAGGTTAGTTGCACCAGAAAAGTATAATCTAACAGATACAATTAATGTATGGCAATGAATAGCTTAATTTTCTTGGCATATTTGGAACCTAATCTTGGTATGTCTGATTTTTCAATCGCTAGATAAACCTCGGATAATTCAAAAAAACTGTTATGATTTCAAATTAATAGCAAGATACCGCTTATCTGGCCATTGAAAAATCAGCCTTTAATTAATTAAATTGGTAATGAATTCTTCAATGTTAACACGTCACTTTTTCCAATATGTTACAAATGACAGGCATCATCAGCCCCTCCAGCCGGTTCCAACTCGATCTCCATGCTAGAACTGCAAGCGTGGGTGACGGCATGCCGCAGCTACCTGCAGACTGACATGGGCTCGTATCTACTGCGAAGCGGCCGCGATGACTCGTTGCTCTTGGGAGACTTGCAGCTGCATATAGGCGGTATGACGGCGCCGTTAGATACCTCAGCAGGTAATTAGTACTTTACATAGCATTTTTTTTCCTGTTTGACATTATAAAATAAGTGAAAATAAAATAAATTTATTTCAAGTAACATTACTCATAATAAAATTATAATAAAAAGTGATACCTAAAATAATAAAATTATTAAGCTTTTTAATTGACTACAAAAAAGTATGTAAATGTAATATTATTGGAACAAATATACAAAATTTCATAGGTGTATGTAGGTTTGTCCACGCATATCTCCAAAATAATAAATCGGATCGTGACCATTGTTTTTGGCTTACATTTACTTCAACTTAGGGAACAGTGCAAGTTTCATCGAAATCGGTTCAGTAGTTTTCAAGATATGTACTAATACGTGTGACGGCCTGGCTTATTGATACGAGCTACGGGTGTGGTGTCACATTCTAGTACATGTTAAAAAACCTAAAAAATACTAAATAAAAACGTAATTTTTAAATTTAATCGATTTCAAAATACACTAAAAAGTGTGAAATAACTTGAAATGGCTTTGAGTCATACTATCCCCAATGTTGGTATTTAAATATTTTCAGGTCTTATCATCTCATAATATTTCTGCGCTATATGTATGCCTCTTGTCTTCTCATTACGTGCAAATATAATATCTTTCCGCATTTTATTTTGATGTTTATGTTCGTTTTCATTTTATTTATCTTATGTCATAAGATTTTTCCAAGTTGCAGGCAATTTTATAGCTTGATCTCCACCATTCCATTCGATATAAGCTCCAATCCCATACATCAAAAACCATATCTCTTTACAGATTACTACATAGTAGTGGAAGTGGATTCCTACGGGCATTACTTCCGTAAAGCGAAGTCCAAGCTTGTGTGTCGAAGCGCTCAGCCGCGTTGGAACGAGAGCTTCACGCTCGACCTGGAGGGTTCGCAAAACTTGAGGCTCCTGCTCTATGAAGATGCTTCCAGACCTGTGCTTGAGAGGGAAGTGTACGGTTAAGGTTAGTATTATTGTAGTGGTTGTTAGGCAGTTTGTATTATTATTAGGCTGCGTTTACTGAAGACAATATCACTTCCTCCGACAATCGGGTACTGAGCTCGTGATGAGAAGACCTTAAATTCCTTAATTTTTTATGCTCATGTAGTAGGGACGTATGAGCCGTTGATGGTGATGGTTTTGTTTGCAACTCGTTTTCATTACAACTGTCTCCTTTCAAGGCAACCTATATAGCATTACAAGTGAGAAATTGAGAAATCTTATAATAGTACATTGTGATACAAGTGTGCTATGTCATTGCACACGAGGCTG